>OVAQ01001780.1:0-15848 GCA_900406345.1 Erysimum cheiri
TTTTTAATTAAAGGAATGGTTAAAGGGGCATTTTTGAAAATGCCCCATATAAGATTTCATTAATACTATAAATTAATAATTTTATAAATATACTAAAATATATTTATATATATGTTATATATGAAAACATTTAGTGAAATATGACTCTTGTGTTGTTTATTTTTTTCTTGAATTTGTATAAATTTTTGTTATAATTCATTTATAATATTTTTGGTATTATTTGTTAGACATGATAATTGTTTTCTTACTTGTAATTGATGCTACAAGACTATTGATTATAACGAAAAAAAACTTATTTTTTAAACAATTTTTATTTTGGAATTACAAAATAAGATAAATCTTTCTATAAATTAATAATTTATCGATAAATTAATACTTCTATAAGTTAATAAAATTTTACGGTCCCGATATTATTAATTTATAAAAGTTTTACTGTATTACTCTATTAGCATATGTTTAGAGTGCCGGAAAAAAAAATATTTAGGGTGCCGGAAAAAAAAAAAAAATGTGTTTAGGGGGCTGTTTATGTAGCTCGCCCTAGGGACTCCAGAATATTTGAGCCGGGGCTGCTTATACGATATTCATTTGTAAGCTTTATGAAAGGATTATAAAATCACGGGAAAAAAAAACCAAATTTCGAACATCTTAACCTGTTTTGTTCTAAATTCTGATATAACAACAATAATTAAATTGTTTAAACCCTTCACTAAGAATGTCTTCTTCTTTTTTTTCTCGTGGGTTTCTTCGATATCTTCTCAAAAATGCATTCTCTTTTTACCTACGTTTATATCTGCACGACAAAAACAAAAGAAGAAAATACCGAATTAAACCAACAAATTACAATATATGGTTATTTACCTTAAATTTCGTGATTATGATTTCTAAAGAATCAGTGATTTAGTCTAAGTTTTCTTACCGAGCTTTGCTCTTGAACGAGTTCTTTGACTTCGTCCGATGTTTTGCTGCAGCTGCGGCACCGGCACTGCCCTGTTTCTTCTCGCTCATATCACTCTTGAAAAGATCTTTCATCTCTTCATCTCGAGGCTGGTTTCTTGGTTTACTCCGGTTTTGTTTCTTGTTCGGCGTTGGTCTATCCATCTTACCGGAATCAATTGCTCTCTGTTTCGCTTTCACGGCCTTTGCTCGACGGTAACCAAGATCCACTAGCGTCAATCCCTTCTTCTCTGTCTCCTGCTTCTTCTTGTCTTTCCCCTTAAGACATAACAAATTTATAATCAATACAATGTTTCATCATCTCGGCGAGAGAGTGTGATGTGTATCCCAGCAGAATACTTACTCTTGACCTTCCTTGCCTTTTGTCCCCTTCTTCTTCTTCTTCTTCGTCATCTTCTTCTCCTTCATCCTCTAGCATCTCTCTGGCAGCTTCTAGCTTTCTACGTTTTTTCCTCGGAAGATTCTTCTGTACTTGCATAATCAAGAGGATTGTAAGATCTCTAGTAAGAAGATAATGAGAATCTACACTAAAACAAGAACACCATTATACAATTGAAATGTGAATAGCTTCTTGATAAACGGACCTCGCGTTCGCGTTTTCTCTTCTCCTTCATCTTGAGGTCCTCTGCTTTATCAGCACTAACTAGTTCGCTTCCAGAGGGGTTCCCTGCAGAATCCTGTCCAGAGAAAGTATTTAGAATGATTCCGACAAGTGTGTCCTCTCTCTACTACAACAACCTCGAAAACAAAATGAACACCTTTTCAGCCTGTGCCACGAGCTTCTTCTCCTTCTCTGTCATGAACCAAGTCCTTTTTGGGCGTGCATATATTTCATCTCTGTGCTCAAGCATGTTCTCCGCCTGCAGAAAGAAACCCATAATCACGAATCTTGAAATTAAGCCAATGACAATTGAAGAAAGTCAAGAACCAAAGCTGCCTACCTTTGCAAATTCCATTTCAGCTTTCCTTAGAGCTCGCTCATCCCTGAAATTGATGAAAACACCTCAAAACTTAAGTATACAGATCAATCAATTCTCCTGGGATAGCGTAATTCTTTGATGGGTGTGAATGAAACCTCTCTGCTGAAATAACAGCGGAATATTGATCTTCCATTTCATCGATTATCTGAGACCACTTGATGATTGACTGCTCTGGGATGACTCGGCTCTTCAACTTTGAACCCACCTTCTTTGCCTTGTAACCAAAGAAACAAGTTCGATTCAAATGTCCAAACTAGAGCGATAATGCAATGGGCAAAAGCAAGATCCATTTATGTCTGAAAATTCGCTTACAATGACTTTCAAAAGGGATCGGTCACCATCAGTCACAAACGTTACAGCATAACCTTGCCTTCCAGCCCTAGCTGTTCTACCAACTCTATGAACATAACTGTGAAAAACAAAGGAAATAATATTCTCATCACATCAGTTAAAGAGAAGACACTGATAGCTTTTTAATTCAATTACAGGAAATATCTCGGATTTACCTATCTATTTCCCGAGGACATGCATAATTTATAACTGTCTGGACACCAATGATGTCAAGTCCCTGGAATAATTAAACCAGAGAGTGTTCAAGAGGTGAAATAGCAGAGCTACTGAGAAAATCATTTTGAAAATAAGTTATTTGCTTCTTATACTTACTCGAGCAGCCACATCGGTAGCAATGAGAAAATCAACTTCTTGCTTTCTGAAAAGCTCTAGAGACTGCAAAATGATACCATTAAGTACTTGCAAATAGCTAATAGAGATATTCATGAACAAAAAAACTGATATATCTAAGTTTCTTACATCAAGCCGTTGTGCTTGTGTTAGGTTTCCGTGAAGCTCAGCTGCTTTGAGGCCAGCTAGTCCGAATAAAATTTTCAGTCTATGTGCAGCTTGTTTTGTTCCACTGGCACAAAAACGGATAAGAATTCTATAAGTGAAATGCGAAGAGCCAAACTTTGCATGCAGTGTATGGAACTTGGATTAAATAGGTATCACATTTCTAGTGAAGTCTAACCTAAAGATTATGACTTTTTCTTTAAAAGTTCTCGTGCACAATGAAAGAAGTACAGCTTCCTGATTTGCCTCACGAGCCCTACGTATTCTTACCACCCTACAGTTAAGAGATAACGAGTTAGCTGCATGGCATATATGATGTATATTCAAGAACATAAACTCTTTGTCGATGAATATTTGGGCTATTAAGAAGGTTGGAGATGATAAGTAGTCGGTGACATACTCCTCAGTCAAGCCTGGTGGCCTTCTAGCTGACGGATCAGCTGAGAGGCGCAGCGGTTTGTTCAAGGAAAGTTTGACAAGCTCTTTAACTTCTTCAGTCATAGTGGCTGAGAAGAGCATAGTTTGCCTTCTCTTGGGACATAAGCGAACCTGCATGTAGATGTGGAATCAAATTAAAATCCAACAACGAACAGCCTAAAATAATCTCTACCGTTAAGTTATATTATATAGTATCCACTTCTTCCGATTAGAAACTAACAAAGATAAGAAAAATAGACTACAATTCAATTTTAGGTGTCCACAGGAACCGAACATATGAAACATAAAAATGCAATGAAATAGGAATATAACCAGCTCTTGTATTTCAGTGGCAAACCCCGTCTGTAGAAGACGATCTGCCTCATCGAGTATTAAAACCGCTAGATCATCCAAATCGACAGACATAGAATTACGCAAATGATCTATCATACGACCAGGAGTCGCCACAACAATATCTGGCATAGACCTCAGAACCACCTCTTGCTCCTACACAAGAACATGAAAGATTTAGTAAGCTTGCTACATTCCAAACTTTCTGATTCTAAAAAAGATTACGAGAGAGGAAATAAGCTTGCTTGCTTTCAAACATCATATAATGTAAACTGAGATCTATAAATCTCAAAAATCAAACACAGGAAAGGTTTCAAGAAATCTGCAATGTAAGAGAAAGATAAATGCATACCCTTACTGAAAGCCCTCCTACAATCAATCCACATTTGATATCAGTAAACTGTGCAAGTTTCTGAATCATACTGTGAATCCTGCAACACATTCCAAAAACACAAATCAGGTTTTGCAGCAAAAGAAAATTTGAAAGTTTAGTATTGTTGCGAGGGCCAAAGTTATGCTACTTACTGGACGGCCAACTCCCTTGTTGGAGTGAGAATAAGAACTCTAGTAGCAAAAACCCGCTTGGGGCGGAACAGCAACCTCTCAAGAGTAGGTAAAGCGAATGCAGCAGTCTATTACAACACAAGGTAAATTGAAATCATGATAAAAGAAATTCCACACTTTATACCTAAACAATCACAGAATTACACAGAACTCTCGAACTACTACTCACCTTTCCTGATCCAGTGATGGCACTGGCACAAAGATCACGCCCTGTTAGAGCTAAAGGTATACAAGCTGCCTGCATATTGCAACACCAGCGATTCAGATAAACCTCTAAATAGTAACTGAATTAGTACATTCTTACGGGCGGAATTGGAACCTGAATCGGAGTAGGTTTCTTGTATCCAAGAGTTTCACAAGCTCGAAGCAATGGACGAGAGAGATTAAGCTCCATGAACGAATCAGCATGAAATGAAACTCCATCCACCGTAGAGAAAAACGGCTTAGCAGCAGCATCTTCTGGTTTGAACTCAGCTGCCTCGTCGTCTTCCGAAATATATTCCTCCTTCACAATTCAAATCACATTTCAATTTCTCTAAAAACCACAATTCGAAAACGAATTCAATCAATTCAAAATAAAAGATTAAGGAAATTTACTTGTTTATCAGCTTCATCTTCTTCTTCTTCTTCTTTTTCTTCTTCTTCTTCTTCCTCCTCTTCTTCTTCTTCTTCCTCCTCTACGGAAATGGGAAATGGACGATGCTGAATAGCTTTGGAGATCTTTTCATCAATAGACGTTGTGTGTCGGCGGGCGTGTTCTTCACCAACGGAGCTTGAATAAGATGCAAAATCCCAAGGAGATTGAGTATCAGCACCTCGTTTCGCTGTAAGCTTCTCATCTTCTTCTTCATCATCATCTTCTTCTTCCTCATCTTCATCCTCCTCTTCTCCATCTTCGTCTCCTCCGATTTCCGCATGACCTCTGCGCTCTTTTGCTTCGTCTTCCTCCACATCTTCCTCACTACTACTAACTTCTCTGCGGTCTAGTAATTCGAGCTCGTCGTCGCTAGCAGCATCGAAGAAGAAACTCGACGGCATTGCTAGGGTTTAAGAGGTTTCAGTAATTTCAGAGAGACGAAAAGGTTACTAATAGGTCTGCGGAAATTAAACGAACCGAGTCGAATCTAAGCTTCTTGGTTTGGCCTAATAAACCATTCGATTCAGAATCTTAAAAACGGTTTGATGAAACCAACAAAACCAACTTGTTATTGATCCTCCAGTGTCTTCTTCCAGTAATTATCTTGGGCTGGGCTTATAATGGGCTTGTAGAATACTAATTTTGTTTTTCTATCAAGAATTGTATGTGACAAACTACATATACACTCTTTAGTATAAAACAAAAGTTTGCAAAATTTGTTCGTAAATATGGAGGTAGAATTTCTACTAAAGAAAAATGAGACGAGGGTTTCAGATATTTTTTTAAATCTCTATTTATATTTTTTTCATAAATCTATATGTGGTTTTAGACTAAATAGATGATTGAAAATAAATATTGTATTACCAAGTGTTGTTAGCTCAACTGGTAAATACCCTAGGCGAAACTTAGAGCTCGCTGGTTCGAATGACTTTTGGAACGAAACTAATATTACATGTTGTGGTTTCGGAGTCCGGAGATTACGAGTTTCGGCCAGAACCTCCAAAAAAAAAAAAAAAAAAAAAAAAATTGTATTTACTTGGAACGCAACCAAATATAAAGTCATGATCAACCTCACCTATGATTCTATGAAGTAGTGTCCATCGGACTATCGGAGTGGGACCAATTATGTATCGGTCCATAAACATCAATATCTTTCAATTTTTTGAGATAATGACGTACAGAAACTCAAAGTAATTAACCAAAGAATAATTATCTCTTAGAGAAAGCCATCATAAAGACCAATGAAAAAGATCCTTTTCCTCTCTATCCCTGCTTTTCCTCTCTATCCCTCCTTTTTATAAACCTATTTATATTTGTACACTTCAAGTAAAATATAAATGAATAGAAACAGTATTTTTCCTATAAACCTATAGAAACAGAATCAAAACAACAACCAAGAGATTATAACCGCTAAAATTCCCCGACAAGAATCTATGTGATACGGCGCTGTTTTTAATAGAATCTTCCGACTGCGTAAGTGAATCCAACTGTAACTTTGGGTTCGGCCCATATAACTTCAGTACGCCTGCCACGTCATCAACCGTAAGGTCAACCTTCTTGGTTCTCGGTCGGAGACTCGGATACATAACCGCCGACTCCTGCGAGCTATGTCCTAATCCTAGCAAGTGACCAATCTCGTGAGTCGCCACCGACTCCAAGTCAACAGCCACCGTGGACGATCCTTTAAAGTCATCGTTAACGACCCATGTCTCCGCCGCGTCTAGGTGAAGCCTCCCGTTCTCCGGCGCAAAAGCGTGTGCTAAAGTCCCGAGAACACCGTCAAACGGAAGTCCGTCACCGTGATCTCCGGCGTAAAACCCGATCTTCAAATCTGCCGACGCGAAATCATCGATTTCCTCGAAACTCACCGGAATCACGCTTGCCCACTGCGAAAAAGCTCTCCTGAAAACGGTTTTGATGTCGTCTGACGTCAAGTAATCGAGTTTGTGTGTTTTCGATATGGCGTAGGTTAGCGTGTCATGGTTCCACTTCGGTTTACCGTTAAAGTACGTATAATGCGCCGTTGTGTGGATGACATCGTTGTTGATGATCATGTGAGTATCGCTAACGCCACATCGTGGTGACGACATGAGAGCGACGGTACTCGTATCGAGTCTCCCGGTTATCGGTAAACCGAGATTTTCTTGGTACAGAGAGATTGCGGATTCGAGACGACCATCAAACACGTCGGAGAAACTTCCCGAGCCATCACCATCTACGTCGTTAACGTAACCGAATCGGTGGAGGTATCTTTTAAGCTCGGATACGCCGCTGACGTGGCTGCCTATCTGGACATCTACAAGACGAGAGAAATCATGCCATGTGGCGTTGCTGACGTGGATTGTTTGAGTTGCTTTTGCTGTGGATTCCTCTGCCTCCGGCACGTTTCTGGCATAAAACTGGAGAGGGAAACAGAACAAGATTAAGACAAAACATAGAGCTCTGTTTCTTCTATAGGTTAAACCTCGAGACATGGGTGCGCGAGATTCAAAGATTCTTAAATATTTGATTTAAATAAGAAGTTCCGTGGAGGAAGGATCGATGGAGAAGTAAGAAAGATAAACGGGAAAGAGTTAAATAGATTCTGACGTGAGGGTGCATTTAAACTCCAATAGAATCTATGATTTGGACTCCTATTTGGAAGTTGGTTCGTCGGGTGAACTTAATTCTTTCCGGTTTAGGATTACATTGTACATCCTTTTTCTATTAGGACAATTGCTTCTTTATTTCTAAATATTCAAAAAAATAAGATTTTTTAGATCGCTGAAACCTAATCGTATCACTCCTTTTTTGTTTTAAAAACTTTGATTTGATAAGACCCATTTGGTAAAATATTGTATAACACATAGATTCCTGCAAACAGAAATAAAAAAAAGCTCTTATGCATGTGTAAACGTAAATAAATTTGCACTTTTTTGAAAATAGATCATCACCTGATTAAATTCGATTTAGTATGATATTTAATACCGAATCCTGCCACAAATTAGCTTTAGATGTCATGTTTTTGTTTTATGGCACCCATCTTGTATTAAACTATCATATCCAGCAGCAGTTATATAACTGTGTCGATATTTACATATACTATCAATGATTTAAATTGTGTGCTAATTGAATGACAAAGATTTATTACTTAAATACTAGAATAGATTCGAGTTCTTAAAAGAAGAAAGATAAACAAAGAAGAAATCAAGAAACCAAAATTAATTAAACAAACGAAAGCATGGAAAAAATATTTATAGATAAAATTGAAAGCAATTAGGAATGTGTTTGTTGATTGTGTTCGTAAACACGGTTCTTCTTCTCCCGTGTGGATTAATCTCTCGCCTTAACAAAAAACTTTATGTAATATTGTTGACTAAAAAAATGGAAACTGAACAAAGATTTAAATTTACAGGGATATCAAGGACTATCAATTTATAAATAGAGTTTTTGTGTTTGACAGTTTTAAACGTTAAATTTAAAGTATGAAAAATTCCTTTTGTCCAAAAAAAAAAAAAGTATGCGATTGAAGGACAAAATCCCAAAAACTTTAAATGAAAGTAATTGAAAATTAATGGATTTATATGTTTTTTGTTTTTTTTGTTCAAAGGATTTTGTCTACATAGAATATTTAGAATGTCAATAGGACATAAAACCAAGTATACGTAATTAATGGATTGGATCTTCGTGAGCAAATTGGCTAATTAGGCTATGAGTGTGACATAGATGACTGGGAATGGGTTCGTTTGAGTATAGTTGAGGTCTAACGAGTTTGTTGACCAGAATTAGGTAAATTTCATTTTCAATGATATATCCGATCCTTGTTTAACTATTATTTAAGAATAATCAAGACCTTCTTAAGGTTTACTAGTTCAGATTCTTGGTTATTGGGAATACTTGTATGAAGAAGAAACCTCTCGGGATCGGGCAGAGAGGGTTACGTGTGAGAGGAGACAACTAAGAGAAGAGCTCTCCTCTTGAGCAAGATAGGGAGGTTGAACCAAAAGGATAACCAATTCTACCAATTAGCTCTATTTTTTAATCAGTTTTTGTAGATTAGTCCTATCGTATTCAACTCTCTTTATCCACAAAATACTAAGAGTTTTGTACTTTCGTCGTTACCAAATAAGGTATAGGTTAACTATCTGGACCTCACTAATTTCAAAACTGTTGTTAAGCATATCATTGGTTATTTACAAGCAGAGGTATGTATGCAACTAGATGTATTTTAAAATTCTTCATTGGTTTGAATGGGTGCAAATATATACTATATAGGGTACCGGATTAGGGTTGACAGTTTTATTTTTGTTATCTAACAACATACTGTTTAACTGATTGTTTTTTTTTTCTTAATGATTATAAATATTATTTATAACCATTATTAGAAAATCAAAAGATAATGTGATTTAAATTGATTATTTATATCTCATTGTTTACTTGCAAGAAAATTTGTAATCGATGAAGGAATTTGCAAAACCCGAAGTATTATGGCAAATCGATCCACTAAAACCTATAGAGAAAATTATTACTCAGCTACAAAAAAGTTATACTGTAGTTAGTTAACTTGTAAAATAGTTTATTAACTTATCTCATCAGGAAATGATACTCCGGTTTGGACAATTGATGGGCCTCCTTACTTATCTTTCTCTTCTAAAGCGGTGTGGAATGTTGTTAGGATCTCGAATCCAGAAAATTTTTGGGCTCCCCTTGTGTGGCACAAAGCTTCCATCCCTAAGCATGCTATAACTTCTTGGCTGTTTATACTCACTCGCAACCCTACTCTTGATCGTTTGTCTACTTGGGGCTTTGATATTGAGTTGGATTGTCTCCTTTGTGGTTTGGCACATGAATCACGAAATCATCTATATTTTGAATGTGTCTTCTCCCCTGAAGTTTGGAGATTGATAACACAAAGGCTTCAGATATCTTCTCCTCCGCTTCCATGGGATCAGATTCTACTTTGGCTGTCAACAGCTTCAACCTCTAAACATAAAAAACTTGCACTCCTTCAAGGTTGGCAAGGTGCGATCTATGAACTATGGAGAGAGAGAAATCGACGTTTCCATGACGGTCTTTTTGTATCTCCAGTTGCAGTAATATCACACATAATTTCCACCATGGATATCAAGTGTAGTGCAATGGTACAGTTGGGTTTCAAGCGAGGAAACTCTTTACGTCAATGCTGGATTAACTAAGGTTACAAACAAAGCTTTAGCCTCTGTTTCTTCTTCTTGTGTTTATGTTTTGTTTGTTTTAGATCCTTCATCTTTCTAGCACTTCGTACTGGTTTTCTTTCTAAGTTATTTTGTTTGTACCGTTCTCTTATTCTTCTTGTATACGATTTTTATTTAATTAAGAAAACCCTTTAACAAAAAAAAAAGTTTATTAATGAAAAGTATTAAAATAAATCGTTTAGATAAGAATCATACAAATTCAGTTTAACACGATAGTATAAAATAAGTGTCGACGTAATTCAATACATTTTCTGTTTTGTCGTTGGACGCTTTTTTGTTTGTACTAATATTAAAAACTTGATACGTCAATTATTAAATAAGCAAAACATAATATATAAGATTAACCAATCAGCTGAACCACCTTTTGGTTGTTGAAAGGGAGAGAAATGATAGTGATGTAATGCCCTCGGAGAAATTCTGAGATGGACATGGACTAATGGACAGTAGCATTGGAGAAGTCCAAGCGAATTATATTTTCTCACGTGATTATTCGATTTAGAATTTAAATTTCCTCCACTTGATTTTCTATTCAGGTTGATTTACTCATTTTTTTCTGGCTCAACATCAACTTTTCATTAACCAATACATTACAACTCCATATCAAGTTCCACTATGGGTTTCAACCAACTAGGCATAATAGAATTATAGAATACAACTTAAGATCATAATTCTCCAAAGAAATAGATTCCTTTGCTATTCTATCTGCAGCTTTGTTTCCTCCTCTCGGTGAGTAAGCAAATCTGACCTCTCGGTTGATTTACTCATTTTAAACATAGCATTAAGGTATTTTCCTACGAGGGAAAACATGTGGATATTTCTAGAGAAGATGAAGAAGAAGAAGATTAAGACCAAAACTTTACTTGATGAATTCATTTTGCTTACTTCTTTGTACATTGGATCGAGCCCCATTTAAATAAAAGAACTATTTTTTCATCACTATTTCTAAGCTTGTTATACGATTGAATAAAAATTGACGTACGTCTTGACTAAATAGCTAACTATTTCTTTTACAACCTGTTTTTTTTTTTTTTACCAATCACGCGATTTCTTCTCTAGTTCTATTTATTTTTCATAAAGTATTCTAATTAGTCATGTTACCGTTTCAGACTTTCAGAACAAATATATAGTTTATGTTTCCCAAAATATTACCATAAAACCGAATTTCATGTAAAATACTCATTCTTGATTCATAAACGTCAAATGATTCAACGATAATAGTTTATTTAATATTTTATATGTTTCTAGCAAGATTGATATCTAGATTGGACGAACAATATTTAGATTAACACTGTTATTAAAGTTTATTATTTTAAAATAGATTAAATAATAGCCGGTGACAACAGAAAAACATTTTTTTTGTGGGGATAAATTAAGCAACAGAAAAACATTGTTAATTTGTTGTCCTCATTGAGTCATTCGCCACAGAACATTTCTAATTACGGATCTTTAAAGTAATAGAGCTTCTTCGTGTAACATTTCTATTTTACTTTTCCTATTATTTAGCCCAAAAAAAAAAAAAAACTTTTCCTATTATTGTTGTGGCCTGTGGGACGTCGACATTTTAGACTTTTAGTTCAGCTATGGGTGATTTAAATGGACCAAAAGAACACAAACAAATTTCATATCCAAAATGGTGTCTTTAATTTCTTCATTAAATTGTAGTCTATTTCAAAAGAAGATTGACTATTTGTTGTGATATACTCCTAAAAAAGAAATTTGACTTTTTTAATGCCACCAAGATTCTGACAAAACCAATTAGTATATCCATTCCAATTAATTGATAGCTTAATTAATTATTGCGCAACATAACGTGACCAAATTAATTAAGCTACATATCAGGAGTTGATCTAGTGGTGATCTAGTGGTCTAATCATCCACCGAAATTAAACCAGCTTGTTATGGCAAATTAAAGGCCTAATTGGGCGTACATATCGCTTTAATATTCGGTATAGGACTAATAATTATTTATTTTGGTTTGGTTTGGTTATCGTGTGATCGTAACTTGCCGGTGCGTTTGCGACGGACACGTGGGTTGATGTAATTGTATCACGTGACTCATCGTAACTACCTTTAAATTCACTACTGATTTTCCAGATTCTCATGTACATCTGTGATTTTTCTTCGGTCTATTTTTGTTATGTTTCCAAAGAGACATGAATGTAGAAATTATTACAGCTTCTTTTTATTTTCCCTACGATTATTTAAAATTAAATACTTTCAATAGTATAAAAAGAAAATCTTAATTAAAAATTTGACATGTGACGTCGAAGGAAAAGAAGTGTGGTGGCCAGATTAGTTATGCAGAAAGTCTTAAAGCAAATCTTACCTGTTAAGTGGCGTAGAAACCGGTTTAATATGAATTTAGTAACTCGGTTAAGATTAATTTGGGGTTAACTTGTGATTAGTGTAGTTAACTAATTATTTCAGGTGAATAATTAGAAAAAAAAATTCAGGACAAAAAGGCAAAAGCCTGTACTGTCTCTTCTCTTGTCCGTCTTCACCATTTCTAAAAATCTCAAAACTTTTACAGAGAGAGAGAGATCCTTAAATATACTTAACTGGCTTCGTGAAAACCCTAATCCTCCGATCTGTTTAACCTCCGATCAAGAACCATCACCCTGAGATTTCTTTCAGTTTTGTACCAGATTCCGTGGATTCCCCGATTCTTGTTCGTTTCGGGGGATGGCATTTCCGTGAAATCAGTGATGAAATTGGGTGTGAGAAGAAGTCTTTTATATATCTATGGGCGTAGTAGCTGAAGTGTGGAGGTCTAGCGTGAGGCTATTGACGAACTCGCCTAAGCTTAACGGTGGCTCTCACAAGAGTGCCTTATGGAAGTGGCGATCTTTCTCGGGTCAGCCCAAAAGAACCGTAATGTGGACATGGGTTTGTGGTTTCATGCTTTTCTCTTTAGGAGTCATCTCACTCTTCACCGGTCACGTTGTCTCTCACCTTGAGTGGTATTCTCAGCAAAAAAGGAGCTTACTGGTACCTAATTCTAATTCCACCTTTCAGCTAACTTTAAGTGTTTCATTTTTGTTACTTAACACTGAGATAGTCACTCTGCTTCTGCTCAATTAAGTAACAAATTTGTTATTTAGGTTGCGATTTTGTGTTCTGTTTGAGTCTTGAAATTGGATGTTTATTCTCAGGATATGAGCCGTCGAGAACCAATTGATGTTTGGAAGTCAAAGTATTCAAAGTTCTTCTATGGATGCAGTGAGAGAGGAAGGAACTTCCCACGTAAGTGTCAGATCTTCTTACATGTGTTTTTGCCTCATTGAATAAAGGGTTATAAGAAAGTGAAGGTTTTGTCCTTTTTTCCAAATTGATCTTGGATACTAGAAGGAAAAATCTGTGACTTTGTTGATCTAATAGCGTATTTGACTTCACCCTTTTTAGTTTCCGTTAAAAGCAAAGGCAATGAAACTTTGTTGCGTTGATAAATTTTCATCTTAACATTTTCTTTTTCATCTTACAGCTGCTGTCCAGGAGCACTCGTCTAATGGATATTTGCTTATTGCAGCTAGTGGAGGCCTTAACCAGCAAAGAACAGGAGTAAGTTAAAATATATCTCAAGAATAATTGTTAGGCTATCACCAATAGAGCATTCATAATTATCTTGCTTATTGTCTTTATGGTCGACTTTATGGAGTTAGGACCGGCAAGTTTTCCTGTAAATTTTCCATGTTTTGCTGTATCTTCATTGAACTCTTTGCTGCTTGTTTCGAAAATAATTGTTCTCTTTATGAGCAGATAACAGATGCAGTGGTTGTTGCACGGATTCTTAATGCTACTTTAGTTGTACCCGAGTTGGATCACCATTCTTATTGGAAAGATGACAGGTAACTTTAGCAAGTTTTGGCAAATGAAGATATTCAGTAGAATTCTTAACGTCAATTTCTTATGGGAATGCATCATCTGAGTCTGTTTGTAACACAAACATTTACTGAAATAATTGCTTCGATCGCTGTGCAGTGACTTCAATGACATTTTTGATGTTAACTGGTTCATATCTTCTCTCGCCAAAGATGTGACTATAGTAAAGAGAGTTCCGGACAGAGTCATGCGTTCGATGGAGAAACCTCCTTATACCATGCGTGTGCCTCGAAAGTCTACTCCTGAGTATTATCTTGACCAAGTATTGCCAATTCTCTCGAGGAGACATGTAAGACTATGTCACCTAAGAATCAAATTGTATTAGTTACTTCATTAAATAGAATCATAGGTATTACTATTCATTTAGTTTTATCATCTGATGCCTATATTATACACCAGTTATATTTGTTTTGGCAGTCCCCAAAAGTTCTATGGTTCTGTTTCAGTTTTGTTTGGTAGGAGCTAATTCATGTTTGTTGAAATCTTGCAGGTTTTACAATTGACAAAGTTTGACTACAGACTAGCAAATGATCTAGACGAAGACATGCAAAAGTTGCGCTGCAGGGTCAACTACCATGCTTTAAGATTCACAAAGCGGATACAATCAGTTGGGATGAAAGTGGTCAAGAGGATGAGAAAAATGGCCACACGTTTTATCGCTGTACACTTGAGGTTTGTTAAGTTTCTTTAACAAGCCATTACTAGTTTTCTCTGCTTTTTGCTTAATGGTCTCTCAATCATGTCTTCATCTCCATGTGATGTATGTAACCATACTTTTATGAACTGCAGATTTGAGCCTGACATGCTAGCCTTTTCTGGTTGTGACTTTGGCGGGGGTGAAAAAGAGCGAGCTGAGCTAGCAGAAATAAGAAAACGATGGGACACATTGCCTGTGAGTTCACTATGTTCTTTTACATAACTTTCTTAATTTTCCAAGTTCTCTGCGTTGGGTGCAATAAACTGAAACTTGATATGTGTGTTTACGCTTCTTATATTAAGAAATATGTTTATAAACCCTGACATATTTATGTTATTATCATAGAATAAGAGCATTACGCCCAAATTTTCTCTTCTTGTGGAGAAGTTGTTTGGAGTTACAATATCTCACTAGCCATTCACCGCAGGATCTGGACCCTCTGGAGGAAAGAAAGCGTGGGAAATGCCCTCTTACACCTCATGAAGTGGGCTTAATGCTGCGTGCTCTTGGTTTTGCAAACAACACATATATCTATGTTGCATCTGGAGAAATATATGGTGGTGAAAAGACACTGAGACCACTTAGAGAGCTGTTTCCAAACTTTTACACCAAAGAAATGCTTGCCAATGACGAGCTCAAGCCTCTGATTCCCTTTTCTTCACGCCTTGCTGCCATTGACTACATTGTTAGTGACGAAAGCGACGTCTTTATCACTAATAATAATGGAAATATGGCCAAGATTCTTGCAGGCCGAAGGTAAAGAAATTTTCCATAATTGTTCAAATATATTTGTAGTACGAAACACAGGCGATAGCATCTTATCATTTGTTACTTTGTACTAAGTAGGCTATGTATATATATACGCTGCCCTTGCTATGCCACATAGAATTAAGTAGATTTGGTTGAGGCTTATAATCGCTACACGGCGCATCCTCATTCACATATTCTCTCTGGTTGCATTTGCATCAATATAGACCCACATGCAATTTATTGGTTCATGTATTGCTTTAATGGCCATGCTCCTTAATCCACTTAACTCATATCAGACACGAGATCATGACACTTCTGAGTATGTATTTACAGGAGGTACATGGGTCACAAGAGGACCATCAGGCCAAATGCAAAGAAGCTCAGTGCTTTGTTCATGGACCGGGAAAAGATGGAGTGGCAAACTTTCGCCAAAAAAGTGAAATCTTGTCAGCGTGGATTCATGGGTGATCCAGATGAGTTCAAACCAGGACGCGGTGAGTTCCACGAGTACCCACAATCTTGCATATGTCAGAGACCCTTCTCTTACGACAAAACCTCAA
>OVAQ01001781.1:0-15841 GCA_900406345.1 Erysimum cheiri
ATCCGAAAAATCCAAAATCCGAAATATCCGATCCGATCCGAAAATCCGAACGCCCAGGGCTATATTTATTTAACTGTGAAAAATATTGGAGACAAAACATAAGATTTTCTTTTTGTTATAGAGTAATAATATGTTTATTTTACCATTTCATTTTTAATCAGTTCCTTTAAAAGTAGAGGTTTCAATCTGCATAAACCAATCCGGATGGAACAATAATTTTATACAGATAGTAATATCAAGCTATTTATTATGAAGTGCATACTCATTAAAGAGTCTGGTTTAGGCTTCGGACTCCGGAGAGAGAATCCGATCCACCGACACTTCAGGATATCGACGGTTCAATTTTATAATCAATAAATAATTGTTCGAATAATAATTTCTAACAATTATTGTATTTTTTGTTCCAGCTGTCTTGAATCTTGATTCTTGAATTGGATAGAATCAAAAATACTTATACTTCACTTAAGGAGTAATAATTATAGACTGATCCTCTTAAAGGCTTTCTTTTTTCTTTTTGTTTTTCTGCATGATTCGATGAAGGTTTCAAACACCTTACGGCTTAGGCATCTGTAGTTACTACTGACACGTACGTAAGACTCCGACAAAATGCTAGATGATGTTTTATGTAATTATCAAACAAGTAACAGTAATAGTATCATTTATGTTGTCACCTCACAAAAAAATATGTATGACTCATTCGCTGAAACTTCAGAAGAAAAGATTTGTTTGTTTAGACCTAGTGTTTATCTTCGTGATTATCTTTAGTTTGCCTATGTTCTTAGTTTTTGGGTTCGTTCTTATTCATTTTTGGTCTTAAATTTTCCTGTTTTGTAATTTTAGTTGGTTCTTTTGACTCTGGGGACTTTTTCTTTGTTCACCGATTTAGTTTCTCTTATTTGGATTTTAGACTTCGGAAATATCTTTGTTTTTCACCGGCTTTTTACAATGTATCCTTTCAAGTTTTATCTTATCAATAACATTTGATGGAAAAAAATATATAGGAGTGAGTGATAAATCATAATGGTAGAGACAAAGCAATGAATATGCCAAAAGATCGGTTGGTGAGGCTTCCCTCGATTTATCTCTTGTCGGTCGTGTCACGGTTCTTCTTTCATCATATCCGGATAATGGTAGACTCGAATATCATTTAAAGAGTTTAGTTGAATAATAAAAAATAATCTCGTGGTAAGCTAGGAAGAGTATAAGGTAATCATGTCAAGATAAATTAATTTAATACAACAAAGGACATGGACTTTCGAATTTCCCTCATAAAACAAAAATGCATGAATACTATTTCTGATGATTAATTCTGAGAAGAGGAAATACATATCCCAAAATGATCCGATCCAGAGGTCTCGGCTACATCGAAACTAAGAGTACGCACATGCAGGGGCGGACTAAGAGTACGCACATCAGCACATTGTTTCTTCTTAGAGAGTTATGGCGTGTTGCGCTCCTAACATCACTATTACTCTTGTCTACGGATGATGACGACTGCGGGAACTCGGACTTTCGACTTGACAAGATACAAGAAATTTATGTAACAGTTCAAGAACTGGATCTTGATGGTATCTGGGATGTAACAGTTCAAGAACTGGATCTTGATGGTATCTGGGATGTAAAACCTCTGGTGAGTGAAAGTGATATCATGAAAGCTCTAAACCTTGAAAACAAAGGAAGAGGACCCATCAACCGTGAATGGCAACAAAAGTTATTAACATGGCAGCCAGCTTATCCCAAAGGAATGCGGCTCACACAAACTCATGAGGCAATGTGATTTTTTACTGTGACATTGTTAAAGGGCATGGAATTTTTGAATTTACCGCAGAAAACAAAAAAAATGCAGGAACATTATTTCCGAGAAACNACATGGAATTTTTGAATTTACCTCGGAAAACAAAAAAAATGCAGGAACATTATTTCCGAGAAACCAAATAAATAAATAGAGAATGAATTGTTTAGTGTCTGCAAACTGGCAGGAAAATAAAGAGTGTCTTCTTCTGAAGCACCAAAGTTGCATTATTGGATTATGAGAGTCTTCTGGACATATAAACCCTAAAAACCAAAACAGCCTTTTTTTCTTTTCTTATAATTTACATCCGAAGATTCTCTTTCGTCCCTCACCCATCTTTTCTCTTCTATGCCCACAAACTTTGTCAGCCTCCAATTTACAGTCAGAATTCAGATTTTGATATTTCTTTTAGAATAAAAAAACAAAACCCATAGAAATTTTATTCACAGGGCTGTTCTTTAAGATTTTCTTTTTTCACTTTATAAGGAGAAAACATGACTAAAATAATAGCACCTGATTTTCAGACAGCATTTCTGTCATTGCTTGAAACTAGAACCACCGATGACCTTGTTGCTCAGTGAGGCTTTGTTGTCTTTAGGGAAGCTTGTGCTCAAGAGGGCACTTGTAGGATTTGCTTCTGAGCAGCTGTTGGACTGGGTTTCTGATTCACTGGGCCGTGTCCAGATCTTTATATGGCCTTCTCGGCAAGCTGTGACGACAGATTCTTGAGTGAACATCAAGCCAGAGAGGGGCTCAGTGTGAACACGGTGAGCTATGATCGGTGAGAGCTTTGGAACATCACGTTTGCAAGGAGCGGGTTGAAGAGTTCCCATTGGTATAACATTGTCCCAGTGCGCTGATTGGCTGCCCGTGCTGTAAGTGGGAGATCCTCCCGGGGGTCGCCTAAGTGGAACTACAATCTCGTCCATTTCAAGGTCCCAAAGAAGTAACTGAGTATCCTGGGGATTCAGCAGAGGAAAGCAGCAGAGTGTATGAGGCAAAAGACTTGCAGTTCATATATTGAACTCCTATCATAGGAGTCTACTGTTTATGATAGCAAAATTAAGTTAGAAACACGGGACTTTCGGGTAACATATTTGTGGAAATGATCTCGTCAGCTTCATAAGGCTACTTCATACAACAACACAATTCACTGTCTGACAAATAATCTACCTAGCAGACCAACGAATCTTTATCTATATAATCTGGATATTGCTACTAGATATTGCTACTAGATATGCTAATTAACAAAGCTGGATTATCGCATGATCAGAAACTATGAAGATACATTACTGTGATCAATCATAAGATTTTCCCTCAGTTTCCAATCATCCTATCTCCTAATATACTCTTGAATTTTCCGTCTCCTCATCATTGAAATGATAAAAGACTGAGAGCACTATTTGAATGATAAAATTTCAGCCAATCAAAGCAATCTAGAGAAGCTACGCGTAACTCCCATCTTAAAAGCACATTTCACTTCTTTGATAAATGCAAAAGAGAACCAAAAGAATAAGTAAAGGCATGAAGAAATACCTGACCAACTGATCCAAAACGGTACATGACATGCTCTCCTGACCCATCCGAATTCGGTGACGACCAATAGGAATCAAACGCTACTCCACTTACCTGAGAGCACGTATTCGGACATGAGTCGAGTGCTGTTAAACTGTTTATGTTAAACAAAAGAAATCTTACTGAAATCAATAACCTTACCCATGAATTATGACCCTCACCCCACGCCACGACCTTCCGATCCTCCATACTCCACACTTGAACCAAGTCATCTTCACCTCCAGTCAAAATGTACTTTCCATCCATACTGTCAATATGATCATGATGTCAATAGACAGTACCATTCTGGGATAGTATGCTCACAACAATGGCATCTATTTTAAGACGAATTTTGCAAATTCAACGAAAAAGAAAAAATGTCAAAAGGAATTATATCCCATCACCTCCAAGAACAGCAGAGCAGAGCACCATAATAACTTTTTCCACCACATATTAGCTTCTGGGTTGGGAAGTCAAAAATGCGAAGATAACCTGTAAATGATAAGAAAAACTTAGTGCTTGACTAAAAAACACATAAAGAAAGAAGACATGCCACACGACGGGATAAAGGCGTCTTACCATCTCTTCCAACAGTCGCCAAGTGTGCCCCATCATTTGAGAATGCAATGCTGTTAATTGAACCTTGACAGATATGCCATCTCGCAACAGGATTGCTCTGCATGAATACTCACAGGAATGAATAATGGTGCATCCAAATATGCTCAACGATAGAAAAGAAAGTATGAAATTTTCATCCTAACAATGTAATAAGACCACTAGCAACTGATGATACTAGTAGAGGATAGGCATGTACGATGTGCTTCCAGCACCTATATAAGGATCTAATGAAATGGTTACAAACTCACATACCTTGCTATATTTTGCTTTGTCAACTGAAAATTGTGTAGGATCTCTTATAGCAGGAAATGTTGAGTCAGTGGCACCATCTTTGTTCTATTAAGTTAAATTAATCAGGATCAGGGATTAGACAAAATCAGGCAAATTAAAAGTCATATGCAAGGAAAAATGTTCCGATATCTGAGCTTGCCTTCTCGTACACGTACAAATTGCCATCTGCATGAGCAACTACAAATGCTCCATCACCTCCAGGCACCCAAGAAACACCAGTGCAACGACTGTTACAATGTAACAAACTTTACTTTAATCTCACAGCAGGCATGACACAAAAATATATTTTAAGTTTCTTGTTGGAAATGACTTTTGGCCAGATTCAGATTTTAACTCTGTTCCACTGACATAAAGACTCGTAGAAGTACAGAGGATCCGTAGACAAAGAAAATGTTAACCAGTGATATCGAATCTTCAAGTGTCACTAACAGATTATAGCAAGGTAAAAAGGTGGGAAGAAAAACTAAATACACGAAAAAGATATACTCTTGCCTGTTATTCACAGAACCATCCTTGTTATAGTGCAGTGCACCAACTAGCTTCTTAGAGACATCCTGTAACTGCTGTCTCAGTGATACAGTATACACTACAATAACACACCAGAACAATAAATCCAAGGGAAAAGGAATCTATATCAGAAGTTAAAAAGGCAAGCTAGAATTTCTACATTACCATCCCCAGAATTCAGCCCGATAAGTAAGTCATGGCCATCCTTAGCATCCGGATCAAAAGCATGGCACATAGGGTTTGAATTACTGAAATGGATAGACTTTACTGGATCCTACATCAAAGAAGTTTCCTAAACCATTACATCCAACAGAACCAGAAGATTACAGCTATATGTTTAAAAAGGAAAACAAAGAAAAGAAATGATTACCTTTTCTTGTGAGTTCAAGTCACAGATAAAAATAGCATCACTCACATTAAAGACCAAGTAAGTTCCTTTCCCATCGAAATTCGTATTTGTCATCGAAGTGCTAGAATTAGAAGCAGCAAAAGAGCCACTAATTCTTGAACTTGTACTCACGCTTTTGCCCCCTCCATTGCCTCCAACAAAACTAAGCGCACGGCTCCCATTTCCAGTGCCTAGCAACCTCGCTGTCGCTGAACGGAATCCACTACTAGCAGTGTAACCGGAGGAGGTACCAGTTGGGGTGGAAGGAGCAGCTCTTTCCTTAAGCTGTGCTAGAGTTACCTGACAACAAAAATTTCCCAATACCATCATTAGGAAGCAATGCTAATGAAACCAATTGATCAACTAACAATCTTATGCATTAGAATGCAAATTTCACTAGCAAAAGTTTCACGATCGATACAAATTTTCAATTAGAGTAACTAGAAATCGTAAACCCAAACGCATTCCAATAGGATTAAAACTTGAATCAGCGAAACGAATCAAAGTATCAAATACCAAAATCCCAAAATGGAAATCTTCACCTGAGTAACCGTTTTGCCATGTGCGTAGTGAAGGAGACCAGAGGAATGCGTTTTCTCGTAGTGAAGCTTATACTTCCCTTCAGGCGTCTTGAAATAAGTCTTAATTCCCGGCGACTGAGGATTCGCAGCCGGTGAAGACGATGAAGATGGCGTCGATATCATTCCATTAGAAGTGTTCATCATGGTGTTTGCTTGCTACTCTTCTTCTTCTCTAATTCTCGACCCAATAGCATCTGATCACGATTCACGACCCCTAGGGTTTTTTTTAATCTCTCACTCAAATCGAAACCCAGAGAATTTCGGCTTTTTCTTCTTCCTCTCTTCTCCGATGTCAAATCAGTATAAAGTCTCGTCGAAGAATCAAAACTTCTCTTCTTCTGAGGTCTCCAATGGCTTACGGCTTACCGAATCAAAAGGTTATTATGATGCAACTACTTGTCTCTCTCAACATAGTATTATCAAAGCTTTGACTCCAAAGCGATTAAAAGTCATTCTACTCAACGGTGGAGATTCTTTTAACGGTGGAGATACTTGATCTGATGGGTCGGGTGGGTTATTCGATTTCGGGTTTTCAGATAACCAAATTACGCACAAGATCACGTGTGCTGACATCATATACCAATTCAGGCCCGCTTTCAAGCCCATCACTTAGTTTGTTAGGCTTGTGATACAAACTTGAATTCATGGATCGAGTAGGTATTTCGGTTTTGTGTAAGCAGGCCATAAATCCAAATATGTACATTATTTGGTTTTGGTTCAGTAAGCTTGACATAATAAAAAATATTTAGGATTTCAAAGTTGGTGTAGTTCAGTTAGAAGAAATTCAGTTTCGTTTGGTTCATATCAGTTTTTAACTTTTTATTTCCACCCCACCCGTAATTTGATGAGGTTTTATTCTCATCCTAAATTGATGTTCTGAGAACTTAAAAGAAAAAGAACTTTACTAAGAATCTGGTGACAATGGTTTTATATATGAATTGTTTATATTAACACCGTTATTGTTCATATAGATGTACTTGAGAAAAGAAAAAAAGAATCCGTCAATTACCCAAGAAGTTTTGGATACTTTTTTTGGTGCTTCTCTTTTAGATTTCAACCAACGATCACGACCACGACCACGACAAGAATAAAGAAAGATGATCTAAGTGCGACGACCGTTACTTGTAGTTATTTGTTAGACGCGAGAAAATCAGCAAAACAAAAGTCACTTTGACATCATAACATTTTCTCCATAGGAAATTTTCAGACAAAAAAAGAGACATATAGCCGTTGGAAAAACCCACGTGGCGTTACATGTCTATCCACTTGTCTGACTTCATTCGTTGTCTCTTTGGATTCTCTTTTTTCTCTCATCTTCCCCAATATTATTCCTTTGTCTCTTCCTCTCCTTTACTTTACTCCAAGCAAAGTATTGCCCCAATACACTACCCGTGACCTTCATCAAATCTCTCCATCTCTCTCTCTCACATTAAGAATCTTTCTCCTTCTTCTCCAATGGCCCTTCTCTGAACACATTTCTTCAACTGATCATTAATGTCTCTCTTCCTCTCCTTCTTCATTTCGATCTTGCTCTGTTTCTTCTGCCGTTTCAATGAAGCTACGACGGAGTTCGATTTCTCCACTCTTGCCATCAGTAACCTAAAGCTCCTCGGTGATGCTCGTCTAAGCAATGGAATCGTTAGCCTTACACGTGACCTCTCCGTACCTAACTCCGATGCCGGGAAAGTCTTATACTCAAACCCAATCAGATTCCGACAACCTGGTACTCACTTTCCGACAAGCTTCTCCACTTTCTTCTCCTTCTCCATCACCAATATCAACCCTTCTTCAATCGGTGGTGGTCTCGCTTTCGTCATTTCACCCGACGCAAACTCAATCGGTTTCGCCGGTGGCTCGCTTGGTCTCGCCGGTCCAAACGGGTCCGGTTCGAAATTCGTCGCCGTCGAATTCGATACTTTAATGGATGTTGATTTCAAAGACATTAACAGTAACCATGTAGGATTCGACGTAAACGGTGTCGTGTCCTCTGTTTCCGGCGATCTTGGCACTGTAAACGTCGATCTCAAAAGTGGCAACACCATCAATTCATGGATCGAGTACGACGGATTGACTCGGGTCTTCAACGTATCAGTCTCTTACTCGAATCTGAAACCTAAAGCTCCGATTTTGTCTTTTCCTCTCGATTTAGATAGATACGTGAACGATTTCATGTTCGTCGGATTCTCCGGGTCAACTCAGGGAAGTACAGAGATCCATAACATCGAATGGTGGAGCTTCAGTTCATCATTCGGGTCGGGTCCTGGATCCGGATCCGGGTCACCTCCTCCTCGGGCTAATTTGATGAATCCGAAAGCTAATTCAGTGAAATCTCCGCCGCCGATTGCGTCGCAACCGTCTTCTTCAGCGATTCCGATATCGAGCAACACTCAATCGAAAACTTCGTCTTCTTGCCACAACCGCTTCTGCAAAGAGAATCGAGGAGCAATCGCAGGAGTAGTAACAGCCGGGGCTTTCTTCTTAGCACTTTTCGCCGGAGCTTTATTCTGGGTTTACTCCAGAAAGTTCAAACGCGTAGAGAGATCTGATTCTTTCGCGTCGGAGATCATCAAAGCTCCTAAAGAATTCAGCTACAAAGAACTCAAAGCCGGCACAAAGAACTTCAACGAGAGTCGAATCATCGGACATGGCGCCTTCGGAGTCGTATACAGAGGCGTATTACCGGAAACTGGAGACATCGTCGCCGTCAAACGATGCAGCCATAGCTCACAAGACAAAAAGAACGAGTTTTTATCGGAATTATCCATAATCGGGAGCTTACGACACAGAAACCTCGTACGATTACAAGGATGGTGTCACGAGAAAGGTGAGATTTTGTTAGTCTATGATCTAATGCCAAATGGTTCGCTCGATAAAGCTTTGTTTGAGTCACGATTCACGTTACCGTGGGATCACCGGAAAAAGATCTTGCTTGGTGTTGCATCTGCTCTAGCTTACTTACACAGAGAGTGTGAGAATCAGGTGATTCACAGAGACGTTAAAAGCAGTAACATAATGTTAGACGAGAATTTCAATGCCAAGCTTGGAGATTTCGGATTGGCGAGACAGATTGAACATGATAAGTCCCCGGAAGCGACTGTTGCCGCCGGGACTATGGGGTATTTAGCGCCGGAGTATCTTCTGACGGGTCGTGCTACGGAGAAGACGGATGTTTTCAGCTACGGAGCTGTGGTTTTGGAAGTGGTTAGTGGAAGAAGACCGATTGAGAAGGACTTAAATGTGCAGAGACAAAATGTTGGGGCAAATCCGAATTTAGTAGAATGGGTGTGGGGTTTGTATAAAGAAGGGAAAGTTTCTGCAGCGGCGGATTCTAGGCTTGAAGGTAAGTTTGATGAAAGTGAGATGTGGCGGGTCATGGTTTTGGGCCTGGCTTGTTCTCATCCGGATCCAGCGGCTCGGCCCACTATGAGGTCAGTGGTGCAAATGCTGATTGGTGAGGCTGATGTACCGGTTGTGCCCAAGTCTCGACCCACCATGAGTTTTAGCACTTCGCATTTGTTGCTGAGTTTGCAAGATACTCTCTCTGATTGCAATACAGTGGCTTTGAATTCTAGCCGATCCTCGTCGTGGTCGGTGCCAGAACATAACGTTATAATTCGAAGCGACGATGACCATTTGGTATAAGATATTTTGGAGTCGAAACATACGGACGCTTTTTGTTATGTTATGATTATTTGGTTTGTGTTGTAATATTCAATTCATTTTTTTTCTATCTATGTACGTAAGATAAGAACACATAATTGATTGCTTAGAACTTGGAAGCCATTAAATTCAAGCAATTAGCCGAAATTTTGGTCTCAAACCAAATTGCAACCAAACCAAAAAGAAAAATAACACAATGCCAAAATTTCATTTACTTGGAACATTCACTATAGAACATTCATAATAAAAGAGATGGGTTGAAATCAAAATACCTGAAAAGTAAAGGGGTCCTAAATAGTAAGATTTTACCGATTAGTGGATAAAACACGTGTGTATGTCTTAGTGGATAAAACACGTGTGTATGTGTGAGTTACTGAGTTTNTCTAAAAGAGATGGGTTGAAATCAAAATACCTGAAAAGTAAAGGGGTCCTAAATAGTAAGTAAGATTTTACCGATTAGTGGATAAAACACGTGTGTATGTGTGAGTTACTGAGTTTGTGTCTTACTAATCTCTCTCTTTCGAAGACAGATCCTCGTTTCCTCCTCGTCCTCCTACCATTCGCACGTATTTTGGATCGTATTCATGGACGGAGAAGATTTTGCCGGAAAGGTACCGTCAATCGTCACTATATTTGCAGCTTTTGTAGAAATTTTATCGGTGTTTCGATGAAATCGAGATAGTTTTACCATAAGAGCTCCTCTTAGGGTTGGATTCGTGATTTTTTGGGGGAATATGTGCTATTTTGTTAATGATCTCAGGAAATTATGTAATACACATTCGCTTTTTAGAGGGAAAAAAAAAAAAAAAAAAATTCTTTGCATGCATTGCAGGACAACTTATGAAAAATGATTTCTTGTGATTTTAAATTTGTTGAGAAAAATATTTGATTGAAAATTGATTGAAACCTCACTGATAATGCATGTACGCTTTGCAATAATCTCATTCCTGTTGTATACACGTTACTTTGTATATATACCCGGTCCTTGTGGTTTTGTTCATTCTTGTGATCAGCAGTTGGAATTTTCTCTGTTCTAGATCCTTGTTTTTATGTTTGGTATGATTTATGCACACATTGGTTTGACATTCCACAGGCGGCTGCTGAAGCCAAAGGATTGAATCCGGGACTAATCGTGCTGGTTGTTGTTGGAGTTCCACTTCTTGTGTTCCTAATCGCCAACTATGTGCTTTATGTGTATGCTCAGAAGAACCTACCTACGAAGAAGAAGAAGCCGGTGTCCAAAAAGAAGCTCAAGCGGGAGAAGCTCAAGCAAGGAGTCCCTGTGCCTGGAGAATAAATAAACGCCAGCTTTGCTTCACTTGTGCCTCATTCAAAGCGGTTTTAATCTTCGGTTACCCATTTTACTTCTGTCTTGAGTCCTGTATGATTTCACTTGGAGAGTAAGTAGAAACCATCCTTTTGTTTTGGTAGACTATTTTTAGTTTTGCCGTCATATACACATTTGGTTGCAGTTGTAGAGTTTCTCATCTTTAATATTATTTAACTTATTACAAATGTTTCTTGGTTTCCTTGTTACCTCGGTGCCAATCCCGCTTTTGCTTAACCGAATAGCTATAGAGATAAGGATGATTGATTCGGATGCTCGTTTAGATCGATTTCTAATTTGGTACACATTGTATTACTTGCATTTGATGTTTCTGTACACAAATATATAACATCTGTATATACAACAGAATCTCATGCACTATCATTCTCTTTAGCCACCTAAACCATCCTAAATTCAGAGTTTGATACGATTATAGTATATGGGAAGCGATTCAAGATATACCCGGAAGATAGTTTTCCTTCACGGCCTGCTGCAAATCATCTTTACTCAAATTTCAACTCATCAGATGAAACTGAGATGTACCCTTCTCTCGTAGTAGATATAGCACTGAATTTATATCCCATCCCATCCCGCTTGCATGCTGCCATCCACTGCGGCAACCAGTTCTCCTACTGTTGTAAATCGAAAATAGCAAGAAGAGAAATAAAGATTGNGCCCGCTTGCATGCTGCCATCCACTGCGGCAACCAGTTCTACTGTTGTAAATCGAAAATAGCAAGAAGAGAAATAAAGATTGAGATTCTTGAAAATTTTCATAATTTATGCAGCAATAAGTAAAATGTCCTTCTCGGTTAGTCAATAGGTAACCAAAAACATTAAACAGAACAAGAATTTAATACAATCAAGTGAGATAATACCTCCTCAAATGCCTTAATCAACAGACACCCTGGCAACTCTGTATGCCAGCATCAATCTCAAGGCAATAGACTGCAGCGAATTCCAAATAAATAATGTTAGCGCAAGATATCTGTCAACAGCATTTTCTGTCAGTAAGAGGAGATGTGATGGCAAGAGCAAGAAGGAAGAAGATATAACTTACAGATGAGACGCGATGGCATTCTATGTGCTTGCTTAGATGAGAAATAAACATCACTTAAAAGTTTGTTTATCCGGTCTCATGGATAAACTGGACTCTTTTCTTGTGTTGCGGTTTACACTCATCTAGCATCTCCGACCATATGTTGTGCAGGACTGCATATATATCGTCCCTCTCTGGATGAAGAACATCTTCAGCAAAGAATATATGAATTTTATCCATAACTTCGATCAAGCTCTGTCCCGGAACCTTTTTTACATCTTGCTTTTTCATCGAGCTCCTCAACAAAGCAGCATCTTCCCAATTTCCAGAAGAAGAATGTATGCTGCAGAGCAATATATGAGCTGTAGAGTTGTAAGGATCGATCTTCAGAATGTTTTCAGCAGCTTTTTGGGCGAGATCAACATTTCCTTGGGTTTTACATGCAGACAACAGAGTCTTCCACACGACTACATCAGGTTCCAACTTCATTTCATCGATGAATCTCTCAGCTTCATTTAAATGGCCAGCACGAGCCAGCAAGTCGACCACGCAAGAGCAGTGTTCTTTTGTTGGTGAAATCCTGTGTTCAGTTTGCATGATAGCATACAGCTTCAAGCCTTCTTCCACCAGCCCAACATGACTACAGGCAGTAAGAACACCGACAAACGTTACATGATTCGGCTCTATGCCCGAACTTTTCATTTCCTTGAATAATATGAGAGCTTCCTCTCCAGATCCAGACTGTGCATATCCAACTATCAAAGTGCTCCACGAAACTACATCTCGGTTATCCATCGAATCAAAAACCCTTCTCGCTTGCCCAAGTGACCCACACTTGGCATACATATCAATCAGCCCATTTGTTATAAATTGTTCAAGCACCAACCCAGTTTTCAAATTATAGCAATGGACTTGACTTCCCAATCTTAGAGATGAAATTTCTACACAAGCCCGCAACAGATTACCCATGGTTACGTAATCTGGCTCACAATCAGATACAAGCATCAGCTTAAATAATCTCAACAACTCTGCTGGCTGTTCGTGTTGCAAACATGCCGTCAGAATAGCATTCCAAGAAACAGAATCCGCATTGCTTCTGAAGTCTTCAAATATTCTAAAACAACAATACAAGTCCGAGCAGGAGGTGTACATGGTAAGCAGAGAGTTGCAAACTGAAATATCTGTCAGGAAACCATACTTGATAATGAGAGAGTGGATTTGCATGCCTTGACACAGAGCCTTTGGGTTTGTCTGAGCACAAAGCAAAGAACGCAAGGAGATAGCATCAGGAATAAAACCAGAACTCCTCATCTGAGAGAAAAATGACACAGCCTCATCAGCGTAGCCATTATTTGCAAGTCCGGCAATGATCACATTCCATGATGCTGTATCAGGTCTTTCTATCTGATTAAATACTCTCTTTGCAGAATTCAGGAAACCGCATCTAGCATACATGTCACAGAGCGTGCAGCCTGCAAATTCGTTTCCAGCTAACCCAGACTTAATGCATAACCCATGTATTTGGCTTCCATAATCTGGTCGAAGGAGACTGCTACAAGCTTTTAAAGAACTACCAAATATATATTCATTTGGATGGAAAACGCCATAAGACAACATTTCTTTCAAGTGGCTCAGAGCCTCAAACTCATACCCAAGTTGCGAGAACCCTGCGATGATTGAACCCCACGAAATTAAATCCTTCATTGGGATACCATAGAACACTTTGCTGGCATCTGAAATTTGATCGAAGCTAACATACATAGCAATCAGAGCATTTTGAGCAAAAAGATGAGAACTTGATTCCAACTTAGTGACTTGAGCATGCAGTTGTTTCCCTAACCCAACATCACCATTACTGGCACATGCTTTGATGATGCTTCCAAATGAATACTGGTCAGGAACTAAATCTTCCCGAAGCATTTTCAAGTACAATTTGATTGCCTCGGCTTCCTGACCGTTCTGTGAATAGCCAGTAATCACAGATGTGTAAGAGACCAAATTCCTCTGAGGCATAAAATCAAAAACTTCTCTAGCATCCCTCAGCGAGCCACATTTCCCATACATGCATAGAATGTGATTATTAAGAATAGTATCATACTTGCAGTTGGATTTCAAAATGTGATCATGTATCTTTCTGCCTTGTGCTAGTGATCTAGATGAAGAGCAAGCACAGATTAAAGAAATATAGGTTCTTAACCTTATCTTGAAGCTTGAGTTCTTCTGCGCAAAATCAAACGCTTCCAGTGCTTCCCTGTAGAAATTATTTTTACATAGGGAATTTATGTGATCGTTCATTAACTCTTCGGTCTTGATGGTTGATACAACACTTGATGTTGCCGACACCTGACTGTTGCTGACGGAAACTCTAGCTCCCAATCTTAACATTTTTGCCATTTCAGTTAACCTTTTAATCCAAACGAATTCTTCCTAGCAAAAGGAATATGTGTGGAAGGTTCAGGTAGAAAAACATGTCACTCACTCGGCGAAGCCTCCAACTAACCAAACAAAGAATTCACTATCATAATAAATGCACCCTTCGTCGAGGATGAGGGCAGTAGAATCCACTGTGTCAAATTCTTCAAACATGCCCAACTCAATTTTCATGCGCAAACTCATATGTAGATGAACAAGAAGCCAGTCATCCCTAGAAAAACCAAAAAGTAATCAAATCAAATACGAAATATATACATAATTCAGATTCTATTAAAACTCTAAATCAAGCCAGTTAATTCTCACACATTCTATCAGTCGTCGTCACAAGGTAACTAAATGAATCATGAGGACAGCATCATATGCTTTAGCAACAGAGTAGTTCCGTTGAACCATAAACTTTAATACGTCCAACACCTGTGCATATTACAACTACAAATAAAGCAATCATAGTACACAATCACACAACTCAGGAATATTTAATGCTTGGAATATTGGTCATTACTAAACAGTTTATCGGAGAAAACACCAATGTCAAAGAATAGTTATCACAGACATTTTATCGAGCAGGTGGTGTACAATGTCAGAAACAAAGAATTAATATTCAAAGATTTGAACTTTTGAAATTGCACGAGCAAAACGTTGCTTCAACCAAGTTAAAAACAAAGAAAAACACAAACCTTTGACATCAGATTTTGATTATTTTTCCAACAAATTCTGACAATGAGAATGTGGACTCAGGCTCCCAAATTGAGGGAGAAGGACGAAGCTTTGGCCCAATTGAACCGTTATGGTTTTAGTGGTGTGGTGAAAATTTACGAGCTGTCAAGGATTATTTATACGGATACGAGTTAGTTCGAGTTGGTTAAGGTTTTAAATCTGGTTCATCCGACACGAATTAGATCGAACCGAAAATCCGATGTCGGGGAAAAAGAAAACCTAAACATGCATCAACAAAAATTGTGTGTATAGAAGAGCAACAATGAGAAAGAGAATTGGTAAGCATTACAAACTACTAACAGATTGTATTAAAAATAATGTAGATAGTTACCATAAATTTCGAGATATTTTCTCTCATATAGTTAAATTTTATGAAAATTGTGTTTAAAGTAAAATAGCAAGTGATGAGTCAAGATAATAATAATTGTGTAGGATTAAAGTTTTATTTGCTTATAAAAACGTGTTAATCATATCCTATCAATTATCATGCATCGATTATCTACTAGATTATGTAGAGCGTTACATGCTTCTGCACATGTATATGTAAGAGTTTGACATAGAAAATTGATTAATATAAATTTTTACGTAGATTCGATATTCACATCTTGGCATCTTGCTAACTAATTAATCGGGTAGCAATATGTGAATATTAACAACTTTACTTAGTTTCAACATTCTATTTATTCTAGTAACTACTAACCAATTAATCGAAGTTCTTGCTTCATCATATATATCATATGATCAGATATCACTTTCAAATGTATGTAGATGAAACACGTAACGATAATGTATTTCTGTGAAAATTGTTTTAAAACTTTTGCGATATTTTATGGAATTTTGCCATTTATAAAGTAAATGTAGTAGATACGCTAGGTTCGTTGATAAGTAGTAAGGAGGGGTTAGTGGGAGAAGGATTTGTGTTGATTTTCAAAATT
>OVAQ01001782.1:0-14950 GCA_900406345.1 Erysimum cheiri
AGGTTTGTAGGTTTGACTTATGGTTAGTCCTCTGATAATTTATATATCTACAGGATCCAAGAATTCTTGTAGAATAAGTAAGTGCCATTCTTTCGTAATCGGATTAATTAAATGGTTCACCCTCAGACTAGGGAGAAGCAGTTTCCCTCTTCCATTTNCTAGTAATTAAAAAATTAAAATATTATTATGTCTTAATATGTGTGAAAAATCTAGAACATCAATTTTTAGGAACAGAAGGAGTATCTTTAATTCATTGTAATCATTTAAAATCTTTAATACGACCTTCCACTTGGTTCCAGAAGTTTAATATTTTAATCTAAAACAAAATCTACTTTTAATTTAATAGTATCATTATAATGTTCCTTTTTTCCCTAAAAAAAAAAATAATTGCCATGTCAAATGAGTCAGCCCAAAAAACAAAGCGTTACATCCAATAAGGAAAAGACACGTAGCCAATCATCCGCTTTTTAGAGACAAAAAGCGAAATGTCTATTTCCGTAATTTCGTAACTGTCATGGGTCTCTCGTCGTCTCCATCTTTCTTTCTTCTTCCTCCATAATCGATTCAAAATAACTCTCTCTCATTAATCTCTCTCTCTCTCATCATTCGTCTCTGAGATTTCTCTAAATCTTCAATCAAACTTCTCTCTCACCTGAAAAAGTAAACTCCAACAAACGCTCCTTATGTTTTCACCATTTTCTATATGAAACCCTAAATTTCTCAAAATTTGACTTAGAAACAAGAATCCGAATGGAGAGCAGCAAAGTCTCCACCAGCGACGGTGGTGGAGGAGGATCTGTAACAATGGAATCAATAGAGATTAAGCCTTCTCCTCAACCTCAGCCTGCAGCGATTCTAAGTTCAAACGCGCCTCCTCCGTTCTTGAGCAAGACTTATGATATGGTTGATGATCCCGTTACAGATTCGATTGTTTCTTGGGGTGCTAATAACAACAGTTTTATCGTTTGGGATCCACCAGAGTTCGCTCGAGATCTTCTTCCTAAGAACTTTAAGCATAATAATTTCTCCAGCTTCGTCAGGCAGCTAAATACTTATGTAATTTTCCCTTTCCCTTCACTTTTACTTCAAGATTTCTCGATTTTGAAGTGAATCGTAGAGCGAGTATGAGCTAGGTTCTTATAAATTTTGTTTCATTGATGTTGTTGCTATGGCTAAGTTTAAGTTTCTGTAATGGCTATTCTTGATGCGAACTTACTGAGCTGAGGAATTTCTAGCTTATTGAACGGCTTATCTAATAGAATGGACCGTTAGCTTTCTAAGTATGCTTTTTAGTGCCTATTTTGTTTATTATGGAAGGCATCGATCTTGAGATTGTTTAGTTTAGGACCTCATCGGCTCATCCTTTTGGAATTTGAATAGATGTACTCTTTTTCTTCGTCCATGAATTTTACCAATAAGAGTTTCTTGAAGCGTTCTTCTTGAGATGATTAGGAATAAACTATTGGTACTGTACTTCTGTTTGTTAGGACATGAATCACGGCATAGGCAATGCAGTTTTACAATTGAAATCAGCCGAGCAGATTTTCATGGAAACAGATTCCTAGTGTAATTACTAGTGTAGATTTGTAAGGGAGTTGATGAAGCTTACACTAAGTCCAAAGTTAGGGTCTTAGGGAGATAAGAATTGCTGAATGGGGGTCCCTTTGAGTGTTACTGATTGGATTAGTGTTCCAGATTATTCTGTCCAGCTATTGTTTCAACTTGGAGATGTAAAACTGAGTTAGAGATGTATGCTTTGATTTCTTTGCTCTCTGTTTGTCTCCATGTAATCAGGTGTAGTAATAGTCTAAGATAGTAATAAACCTTCCTGAATTTTCTCAGCATTATAAAGGAGAAGAAAGAAGAAATTTGGAATAAGAGAGCAAGTCTCATGTTGATCATGACCTGAGTGCAAGGTTATCAACTTTCTGTTTTACTATGTATCGTCTTGTTGTAGATCACTCAAGGTTTAATGGAGACAGCACGTCTTTGAAAACCTAAAGGCCAATGTGATCAGTAGTGCCTGGAATAGAAACTAGATCATAAGTAGATATATGGTTGTTTGGTGTTGCATCTGTGCTGTTATTAGTCTGACTTTACATCTTTATCTGGCATGTCAGTTGCGGGAACCATAGATTTGCTCTTCATAATTGCGTTTAGATTAAATAGTTTCTATTCATATAGGCTGAATGGAGCTTGTATTGCCTATATAAGTAGATATGTATGTAAGCTTTCCTCTAAAGGTCATGGTGAATGGAGCTTGTACTGCATAAAATTTTAAGCAGCATGCTAATAATGCTGCAAGATGGTGAATGGACTTAAATAAGCTTGATTTTTCTGCTGACAGTTCTTATTTGCTACATTCTTGCATATTGTTATTCCTTAGTTACTGTCTTTTGTAACCAATGGTGTATTACATGTTGGGCACTATTTTGAAGCAAAATTCAATCTTTATGGGTTTATTCCATGCAGACTTTGACATAAAGATTACACTGGTATATCATAGAGACCTTTCACTCTCTTAGTTTTCAATGATCCCTATTAGATATTTTGGTTTTTCCTTTGGTTTGGGTAGTAGGGAAGACCTATTCATAATAGGAACATGTATTTAGTAGTTTTCATGATTGATATTAGATTGACCACGATTGGTCTGCTTCATTTGCTTGACTTCTGAAAGAAAATTGCTCTGGAGCATGTGCCAACTGATAAGTTACTTCCTGTCTATGGCTGTTTGAATCTGTGAATAGTTGGCAGTTAGACTGTGTTGAATATTTGAAGTTTCAGATCTTCTAAAGCTATCGGGCGACTTCTTCCTCATGTTTTTTGGTGGAATTTATTCTCATTCCATTTTGCGTGCCTTTTCTTGAAACAGGGTTTCCGAAAGGTTGACCCTGATAGATGGGAATTTGCGAACGAAGGTTTTTTAAGAGGTCAGAAGCACTTACTAAAAACAATAACTAGGCGAAAACCTGCTCACGGACATGGAAATCAGCAATCTCAGCACTCCAATGGACAGAATTCATCTGTTAGTGCATGTGTTGAAGTTGGCAAGTTTGGTCTCGAAGAAGAGGTTGGGAGGCTTAAAAGAGATAAGAATGTCCTTATGCAAGAACTCGTCAGATTAAGACAGCAGCAACAATCCACTGATAACCAACTTCAAACGATGGTTCAGCGACTCCAGGGCATGGAGAATCGGCAACAACAATTAATGTCATTCCTTGCAAAGGCAGTACAAAGCCCTCATTTTCTATCTCAATTCTTGCAGCAGCAGAATCAGCAAAATGAAAGTAGTAGGCGCATCAGTGATGCCAATAAGAAACGGAGATTCAAGCCAGACGGCATTGTCAGTAATAAGGATTCTGCTTCTCCAGATGGACAACAGATAGTGAAGTATCAACCTCCAATGCACGAGCAAGCCAAAGCAATGTTTAAACAGCTTATGAAGATGGAACCTTACAAAACTGGCGATGATGGTTTCCTTCTAGGTAATGGTACTTCTACTACCGAGGGAACAGAGATGGAGACTTCATTAAACCACGCATCAGGTATAACTCTTCAGGAGATGCCAACAGCTTCTGAGATACAGTCATCATCACCACTTGGAACAACTCCTGAAAGTGTTTCAGCAGCACCAGAAGCAACCGAGAACTGTATTCCTTCACCTGATGATCTAACTCTACCCGAATTCACTGATAAGCTACCTGAAAATATCGCAGAGATACCTCCAGTGAATTTCATGGAATCAAACATGGGAGGATCTAGTCCATTCCTAGACCCAGATCTGTTGATCAATGATTCTTTGCCCTTTGACATCGACGACTTTCCAATGGATCCTGATTTAGACCCTGTTGATTACGCTTTACTCGAAGACTTACTCATGTCAAGCCCGGCTCCAGATAATATGGATTTAACACCAGTGGACAATGAGACAGAGCAGAAACAAAATGGATGGGACAAAACTAAACATATGGATAATCTGGCTCAACAGATGGGTCTCCTCTCACCTGAAACCATAGATCTCTCAAGGTAATCAAGATTAACTTTTAGTAAGTAATAAATCAGAGAAACGCTAATTAGTCAACTATATTTATCTGCTTATTTATATCTTGATAATGTTCATTTCATTCAGGCAAAATGCTTGATTTTGGGAGTATTAAAGTCTTTTGAGGTAACACAAGCCTACTCTGTTCCTTAAGAGCAACAATATTCATTTCATGCATTGATCATGTATTAGCATCTTTTAACTGTTCATTTACACACTCTCATCAAGGTGAGAGAATCTGTGTTTTTTTTTACACACTTTCAATCTTGTTTACTTTTTTTGTCTTTTAAAAAAAATAAGTTTTTTTTTTAAAGAAGAGCATGCCGGATGAACTAAACCGAGTCTGAATCTGGTGTAACTGAACCATCCCGATTTGAATAAACTGAAATGTTGCAAAAACTACGAAACTAGTAAGTTTTAGTTAAATATATGCTAAATGTATAGTTGTAACTAAAATTGATTTTATTTTCTTGTCAAACCATTGATAGCTACTTAAGTGAATAACACTTAATCTAAAAACAAGATCGATGACATTATCTCAGCATGTATATATAGTCACAAATTCATAGCAAAAGAAAAGCAAGGACAATGATATTGATCTCTTCGTTCTTCAAAACTGTGTTGATTGCATTGAAGTACAGGTGTAGCTCCAATGAGTGCACCAAGTTCTTCATCTTGGTTGTAGCCTCCCGCTTGGAAGATAGAACATGTGCAGTGGTGGCTCCTGCAACAGCTAGAACCACAGCAGTGATGGCTGTATCTTTGAGGCAGCCACTTTCACGGTCGAGTATCTCCGAGATCACTTTGCAGGACTTGTTAGCTTCTTTGTAAAGAGATCCATTGGATCCTCCTTCAGTGATGGCTTTTTCGTTCTTTAGCCTAAAGCTTTTGATAGTTCGGTGATGATGATAGTTTGAGGGAATAATGATTTAATAGACTCACTAAACGAATAATGATTTCTTCACTTGTATACCACCATTGAAATAGCTATATTATCCCCCTTTAAAATGGGAAAAGATAAAGTCAACGTTTTTAATGGCATTTGTAACGAACACCATCAATCGAAACAAAGCTGACGATTAAGACCATTTATGAATTTTTCACTTGAATCTGATCATCTGGGAAGCTGAACAATGCTTGATTTCACCATAGCTTCACCTTCTTTCTTTAGAAAGTTACCTAATCAGAAACCCATTTTTTCACGAATATGGTTCAGTAGAGTGTCCTAGTGATGACGAAACACCGAAAGAAACACACAAAAAAACCCGAAGATTCTATCAAATCAGATCATCATAACGATTTGTCCTGATATAGATAACGGCCAATATATGAAGTTTAAATCATTGGGATGATGACTGCTATTAGCACTGATTCAAAGATTGGTGTAAACAGTTTCTAAATTGGTCGACATGAAAACATCTTTGTGCCATTACACAAAAACCAGATCGACTAAGAATCTGAAGAAGAAGAAGAAGAAACTAACCTCTTCTTGATATAAGATGGATCCGAGAACGAGGACCTTCGAACATCCAACTATCTTCTTCCAACGATTTAACCTCTTTGTCAAGTTCAGCCATCAAATCAGCTTTCAAAACTACACCATGACAAAAAACCAAATCTATTACATGATCTTTCTCAAACAAACACTTGAAAGCAATGTTTTTCTTCTTCTTTATAATCCACTCATATCCCTAAATCATTTCTGAGTAATTAATTAGCAATACTAATCATCCAAAGAAGTATCAGTCAAATCAAACATATCAATCCACCAACAAAAAAAAAAAATATCAGGGAAGAACTACAAAAATTGAGATTTACAGATAACAGTGAGATTTGCCACCAATCTTACATAAAAAATTTCTGCAAAATTGAAACACATTTTTAATATCGAAAACCCTAACAATTGAGATGTGACACTTAAATATCTGATCACTGAGAAATTCGACCAACGAATCATACAGAAACCCCCTAATTATGAAACCCTAAGATTTGAAATCAAGAGTATGAACTAACCACGCATAGCTACGTCTTTTCGCTCTTGCATAGAGGGAATATCCGGTGGAAAATGGAAATCGTCAAGACCAGCGGCGGCGCCACTGCTTCCACCGCCACCAGCTACCGCGGTCGTCGAAACCAAAGAATGAGCCGGAGATGCGCCGTTCATTTCTGAGCGCCAAATCAAATCGAAAATGTTTCGAGTTCAGAGAAATTTGGGATCAACGATCTTTGATCGATTAAACCAAACTCAATCAATTTGGAAATTACCGTCAAACCGATTCTCACTTAACCAAATTTTAGTCAAACTAAACCAAGCTTAATCAATTTTTTGCTTCTTGTAACAATTTAGATTATCTAATCAGAGTTATACACGTGTCAATAATCCACGCAACATGACATAACATCAAAACTACATGGTTTCACTTGTCATAATAAACAAAGACACTGTTCTGGTCTTCTCTCTCTCATCATATACGATAAAGACAACACATTTTGATAACAGAATCACTACAAAAAAAAGNATATTATTAAAATTTGGTATGATTATCTTAGGCATTTACTCGAGTACAAACTCTAGCCTTTCTATAAACTTTACCTGGTCGACACAAATAACCTTTCTTGGGAGCACAGTGAGCATCATCCGAACAAACACACAGTCCTTCCAATGCACATCCTTCTTTCACAATCGTCACGTTTCCTTTTAAACCTAGAATTTGATTGGTCCATTCCGTCGAAAACAACCCTAAAGGATCAAATCTCTCTTTCACTTTCAAAAACGTGTTTGCGTTCCTGTACTTTCTAATTGCACCATCAAACGCTAGGTTCCTATTTTTCCCCCAATGTGGCAACGCATTGTATTTAAAAATCGCCATTTGTTCGATCTCTTCGATGAAATCCTCGTAGAGACGCGGTGCCAAGGGATCATCTTTGCTTCGGTAGTAAGTTAGGTCAAAGTCTAAAGCTTTTTCTTCTTTCCCAAGAAAAGCAGGAGATGATGTGACATAGCGGATGAGAATACCGTTGCTGCGTTCAAGGACGCAGAGAGATTTCGGTTCAATCTTTACAAGTGCTTTAATGTCGTTGATGAAACCTTTGACTCGTGCAAGTGGAACACTGATTGCTGTTTGGTGAAAGAATTGGCCTTTTATCCGTGGATCCCACGGACAAGACGTGATCAGTCCATCCCGATGGCTGTCTAGACATGTACCAGACGACATCATACGGTTTTGCTTTCCGATTACAGGATAGCCTGTGAATATCATACCTGCCGGTGGAAATTATAAGTGAATATGTAATAGGAAGTTGTAAAGTCTCATATATATATGGAAACAACAGACAGATGCATAAGTAAAGTGAAACGAATTTTTTACCATTGTTAGTCACACCGTATGAGAATATTGAATACAAAAACGACGTTATTTGCTCTGCTCTCGCACACTTCTTGTTTGCATCCCCGGATGACTCTTCACTCTCCTCTTCATATCATGAAGCAGAGATTTATAAAAAAAACATTATAACTATGCAAATCATATAATTAACTTGAGAAAGAAATTAAAGAATTTACCTAAGGATCTAACGATGGCTAAAGCTATAGAGAGTTGTGGACGGAATGGGAAAAATTCGAACAAGCCATTGCCTGAAGTGTTGAGCAGAACTCGGTCGTCCATTCGATACACCACTTTGCCTTGGCTCGGTAACCATAAGAAATCTGCAAACTCATGTTTTTCCCCAAAAGTCACAGCTTGATCTGCGAAATCCGAATCGTTTTGCATAACATATGTTAACGATCTCTTGAACATCGGTTGCAACTCGAAAGTTACTTGAGAGATAACACCAAGAACGCCTAGAGAAACTTTGGCCGCGCGAAATCCCTCGGGATCTATTGTCTCGCTAAGAACCCGAACCTTCACATACCCATCAGAGGCCAAACCGGGACTCACCATTCTTATCTCACTCACATAATCATGAACCGCACTTCCTTTACCCCACAACGAACTTCCGTGAGCACCCGTCCCCATCATTCCTCCAACCGTGAGTCCCCACCAGTACGGTGCGTATGGCAAAGCCAGCTCCAACTCAGCCGCTTCTTCGATCAGCTGCCTTAGCGTCACGCCGCTCTCAACCGTCAAAGTCTTGGCTTCCGGATTGGTTCCGAGCACCTTGTTTAAAAACTTGGTGCTTATGAGACCACCATCCTTTCCGTCAGTGCAAACGAGCTTTGGGATGCTGTGAGAGTACCGAGTGACGACCCGCATTTTTTGGCCGGCTCTAGTGGCTGCAGCCACCATAGAGACTAGCTCAGCCTCGGTCTTCGGGTACTCTACCTTTGCCGCTTCACATATAGAACGGTCGGGAAAGGCTCCGTACGAGTTTGTCACAGTGCACATTGTGTTTCCTGACTCACACTTGACCGGATCATCCGGTGGAGTTGAGGAAGCAAATGTGAAAAAGCAAAAGAAAAATATCAAACTTAGCCAAAATGCCATTTCGTAAGAAACTTTTCAAAACAAATTGCAAGGGAAATGTTTCCTCATCATCTCATTTATATATTACTTATACCTAGGTACAATAATATATGAAATAGATATTAAGATCTGTAATTTGAGTTTTTTTTTTTGTGGTTTATATTGGATAACATCACATTCTCAAATAATTTTACAAAGACAATAAATTAAATGAAATTCAGAGAACTTCTGAGGACGCTTGACCTAGCTTGTTTAGGCTTTTAGGGGTAATTAATTTATATCGCTTTAGAAACGATACGATGAGATCTTACTTGCCATAAATGTATCGTCTAAGCCTTAAAAGTAAGACTTAATAAAAAAAATCAGGAGCCTTTTGTAGACCAGTATTAATTCATTGGTTATAAAAAGAGGAAATACTAACACGGTTTCTCATTTGGCTACTATCTTCTGAAACTGACTTTTACCATAAACATCTCATATGTCTTAAAAATACAAAAAAAATTAAACGTAGGTGCTTATTTGAATCTCCATTAATTTGTGGGGTTTTATGGGTAAACTAGTAAGATGGTTTCTCATTTGGCTACAATATTCTGAAATTGAAACACACCATAAACATCTCAGCTCATCATCGGTTAATATCATACATTGAAACATAAATCAAGACGGGGCCGAATATGTGGTTTCTCGTTTGGCTACTTTTCGGATTGTCTTATAATTATTAGACATGTCCATTTCAAACGATAACCCGTTTTCTCTCATTTTAAAGTCTTAATAAAATTACTAAACCGGAATACACAATTAAAGCTGGGATTAAATTGTCTCAAACGAAACCGTATAAGGGGGATCACAAGATAATTAATAATGTGGCATTGGGCTCTTTATGAAAGGCCAATTATAGTAGAGTAAAAGCCCATAATCCCTCTCCCTCTTGGTTTATCGACGGCCGCGCCATAACTCGGTTTACGAAGGTGTAGTTAAGAACCAACTAGTGAAAGTAACTTGGTTGTGGACTTGTGGTCTTGTGGGATATTGCCAATTTGTTTTAGATTTTATAACCGTTATTAACATATTGTTTTTTAAAAGATAAAATAAAAATTGTTTTGATTTGCAAACATATGTTTTTGGCAACATATTTTAACAATTATGACTAATTGACTAAGCAACACCAACATATAGTAAAAATAAGATCGGTTATCATATTACTCTTGCATTTCTTTTTTTTATTATTTCTTTTTTTTATTTTTTTTGGACAAATATTACTCTTGCATTTTTATGCACGTCTTATTTTGTGAACAAATAAATTGACATTAGGTTATTGCATGTTCGCATCGATCCCATCATGCACCAGGAACTCGGTAACCTGGAAAAAGAAGAAACAGAAGTAGAGAATAAAAAATTATAATCTACATAGGATACCATTAAAGATCTCTATTTTTTTTTTTTCAACATTTGGGTTACAACTGGCCGGCCCATTAGCCTAATTTCTACAATTAAATTGTAGAGTCGGGGACTCGATCCTTGGTGTGATGGTGTTTGTCTTCTGTGGACTTATCATTTGCCACTAGATCAAGATCACTTCACTAAAGATCTCTATTATTACCCTAAAATATTTTATTTTTAGCAAAAAAAGGCATCTCTATTAATGAAAGAAATGGGTTGATTTTCAATATTTAAACTTGAACGGTAGTAGGAACATTTCCAATATATAATTTAATTTGTTCCGCTAACAATTATAGATAAAGTTTTTATATAATATAAAATATTGAAAAGAAAAGATAGTTTTAGTAGAAATCACGTTTTTTTTTTTCTTTTCGTTATAATTTTAATATGTTAATGATATAATATTTTTTAGTACTCTTGGTAATATTTTTAATAGTCTTTGACTTTTTTTTTCCTTTTTTTTTCTAAGTAGATGAATGCAAATAAAAAAGATTAAGACTTACTTCCGCATTGTGAACCAGGAACCAGGGGACGACCACAAGCTGCGGCCATATTGACGAGCTTTTGCATGTCAATGGTGGCTTCGGTTTTCTTGTTGACGATTTCACATACACATTTCATTCCGATGGTTCGGACAAGAGTGCAACAACCTTCCGATGGTGTTGGAGGAGCTGGAAGCTTCTTGTCAATAGAATCTGGACAACCCATCAAAACTGTGATGCCTGAATCATAACATCCTTTTCTCAAATTTCCCTGAATTTGAGATGATGACAACATCATCAATACGACTATGAATTGACAAAATATTTGCTTCTCCATTTTTTTTTTTTTTATCTTTCTCTTGTTCTCTCACTATCTTTACACATATATGTATAATGTACGATATCTTATATATATAAATGAGATTATTACGTTTTGCTTATTCTGGCAGTACATCAATTTATATAGATATATTCTTATTATTTCTTTTTTGTTTTGGTCAAACAGATATATTCTTATTTATGGGATATGTATCATCATTGTATTGTATGAATATTAGGAACGGAATCCTTATTTATAGAAAAAAAGTTCAAGAAGATTTACGCAGAATATGTGTATATTATATTTATTTATACCAACATTAAAATTTCAAATTTGAAAATATCAAACATAAATCAAAAATGGAACTTTTACATTTGACACGATTTTTTAGTTGACTTTAATAATCTAAACCATAAACATACTTTTTAACACATAAAACACATACAGTACTATGTTATATGATGTATCATATAATTGAATATATTTTAATATAATGAGATTAATAAATCATATTTGTCTCAATCATGTTACATCATTTGTAAAGGGAAAAAAAAACAGAGTTTAATTGGTTTAATATGATTCTTAAGAATTGTCACTTGCGTATGTATCGAAACATTTCTTTTTTGGTGGGACGTATTATGTATCGAAACATTAGTCTTTGGTTATTTACTTATTTTTCTCCGGACCTACCGGAAACGAACCACAATTTTGTTTAAACTAAACCAAACCATACCGTACCAACAAAGAGTCGGCGACGAAGGCCGATTATGATAAAAGCTCTTAATCAAATCTTTGCATTTTCTTTACCATTAGCTTTCACACAAGCCAAGTAACGACAAGATAGAAGACTGAATTTACAGACACAAGTATAGCTCCGCACACTCAGATTTCTATGTCCAAAAACAAGACTTGTCTTGAATGTACGACCACGATTATGTTTCTTGCCACCTCAAGCTGCGAGTATGATGATAACGATGAGAAGAATGATCCCGAATATCACCATTAGCAAGCACATCTGCATAATCACCAGAAAAAGAAAGAGAAGTAAGGAACCTGAAAACAACTAAAGTTAACCAATAAAGGATTTATTCTTACCAGGGATGAGTTTGATCGTTGTGTCTTGGAAGCTTTCACGAGATGGGACTTTCCTTGAGCTGTTGCGGAATATGCATTATCGACGTGGCTACCTATATCATCTGCCAGAAACAGAATTTTACAGAGGATTGAGAATTGGAATCAAAGCTTTTTCTTGGTCTGTTGTTTTTGTTTCAGAGATTTTACCGATCATGGCTCCTTGATCTTGAACCAACACCGCAAGATCTTTGAAAATCTCGTTTACTTCACCGATTTGCTGCTGAACTTCTTGTATTCCCTGTTCCCTTTCCTCTATCACCGCTTCGTTGAAGGAAATTTCGTTGTCAAGCAACACAACTTCTTGCCTACAGTTGAAGAAAGAGAGGTCACAACCATTAACACAGTTGCACAGAAGGTATTTACAGAGATATGTGGCGTAAGAAGTTACTTACCTTCTAGATTCCATGAGGACACGCTGCTCTCGTGATCTATCATAGCCAATGTCTACCTCACTGGTTATAATGAAAACAGAAACATCAGTTTTAACTAATTTCAGACTATAAGAACCAAGTCAAGAAAACAACAGGTAAAATAAACTAAAAGGCAACAACTAGTGTGGTTGAACAAACTTGCTTCCTACCAAAAACAGGTGGAGCAACTAATCAATCAATTTCGAAGAGTTGAAGAGGTTCTGATATCGAACAACGTAGTGGTTATCGCTACTGTTGAAGTGAATGTAAGTTTTTTTGTTCATACCTTGAAGAAAGGCTGCCTTTTGGATCATAAGGAGTGTAAGAAGTTTCCCTTTCAGCTGCAATATGCTGAGCTTTCTGATACTCTTTCAACACTGATTCAAAATCCTTTGCAAGTTTAGCATCTGCAATCTTCTTACTTTGCTGCAGCAAAATACCAACACCAAAAGAAATGTTTTCATAACGAAACTAACAACAAAACCAAATCTCCCATCTTCTAAGTCATTCATATTGAGAGAAAACACTTACAGCAACATCTCTGCGATGATCCGTTTCACTAGCTTCCCTAAGTTTTGCTGAAGTATCTTTCACCAATTGCCCAATATGTAATCTTGTCTTGTGCCTAATTAAATCAACAGAGCCATATTAAGCCAACATACACATATTTTGATGAGCTCTAGCTCAAGAGAGGGAAAAAGATTAAAACTTTAGATCACAAAACATGCAAACATGTAAATACACGACTCATTTCAGTTATACTGAGAGATCAAATGTATGATTTCAAAGAAAAACACACACAAAATGACGAAAACTCACAGCTTTTCACGAAGCTCTGGCGTGTCTTTAGGCGTACCAAGAGTATTAACAAGTCGCTGAAAAGTAGAAACCGCCGTGTTGATCTGAAAGATACCGGAAGCCACCGCTTGTGTTCCATCTTTCTTGCCGTTGATCAGATTCCTTTGTGGTTTCAATGGCTTCCCTGCTTCCAAATCCTGAAAGCTCATCTTTTGATCTTTGAGAAATTAAGAATNGAAGGGTTAAGGAGAGAAATTAAGAATTTAATCGATGAGAATCTGCAAATGTTTGTTCTTTGATTATAGAATGATTTCTGGGTTTTGTTTGAAGAAAAAGCGAATCACAAAATTCGAAATTGCTTCTAAGAGAGGAGATTGAACGATTTTTTTATTTGAACAGTTTTTGTTTTTGTTTTGGCTTTATCTGTTGTCGTAAAAGACACGTGGAGGTAGTTAGAGTAAGAGAAGCAAGAACACGAGAATTGGTCTACGCACGCATGCGTTTGTGAAAGAATGTAATCTGGGCCGTTTTTGGGTCGTTTTTGGGCCATATTCGAATAATTATTTGTTTAGATTTGGATATTCTTTTCAGGTCCCAAAATGACTACTTATTCGTACAAAATACAATGGACGGTGAGGATTGCATCGGTAATAACCAGCCGGTATAAACTAGAACCGCCGAGATCAGTGANAAGAATTTAATCGATGAGAATCTGCAAATGTTTGTTCTTTGATTATAGAATGATTTCTGGGTTTTGTTTGAAGATAAAGCGAATCACAAAATTCGAAATTGCTTCTAAGAGAGGAGATTGAACGATTTTTTGGCTTTATCTGTTGTCGTAAAAGACACGTGGAGGTAGTTAGAGTGAGAGAAGCAAGAACACGAGAATTGGTCTACGCACGCATCGCATGCGTTTTATGAAAGAATGTAACTTGGGCCGATTATAAATCCAATTGTTATTGGGTTGTTTTTGGGCCATTTGAGTAGTTGTTTAAATTTGGTTCAGGGCCCAAAATGACTTATTCGTACAAAATACAATGGACGGTGAGGATTGCATCGCTAATAACCAGCCGGTATAAACTAGAACCGCCGAGATCAGTGACTGACGAAATGGCGATCATCTGATAAACGTAGCCGAAGAAGAAGAAGAAGAAGAAGGTTCTAGAAGGAATATGGTGCTTTGGGAGATAACTCTAGGAACAGCTTACTTCTTGGGGCTGAGACGGACTTATAGGCTCGCCTTGAAGATCCAGCGTCGTATTGTTAGTCCCAAGCATCCCAAAATCCGTCAATTTCTTCATCGGTGAGATTTTCTTTTCGAATCTGATTGCTTCTGATGTAGGTTTTGTTGGAAACGAAATCTCGATTGGGGAAATTAGGTCTTTTAGAATGAGAAAATTTTGGCACTATTCTGTAGTTGAAATTGCTGATTCGGCTTATGCTCTCGAATCGTTGGTTCATACCGATCAACGAGCCTGGATGATCAAAATCGTATTGTGAATCTGAATGATTGAAACAGTAAAGGTTCCTACTATAGTTAGATTCTTGCTCTCGTTTTTGTGTTTGATCTTTAGCAATTAGAGCATTTTGGTCTAATTGAGGTCTTTGAATCTATCACTAACATATATTTTTCTTGTTCTTTAACGCTGATTCATGAAGAAGTTGATGACTATCTTCGTTACAGTATCGTACTCTCCATAGAAACTCTTGTGATTCATGTTGAATTGAATCTAGTCTAATGTTTGTTACGGTGTAGAGTTCTTTCTTGTGATCTTCTATCTGAGATTTCACAGAAGCTAAGCTTCATTTGTTAGAGTTATGCATTGACTCTCGCTCTCTTTCGCTTCTGCATTCTCTTGTTT
>OVAQ01001784.1:0-15815 GCA_900406345.1 Erysimum cheiri
ATTCTCAATGATGTTATTTGAGCTGTAACTCTGTTTTTTTTTTCCTCTTTTTTTTTTTTTTTCCTTTTTTTATGTTATATGATCTTGCCTAATCATTTGCTATATCCTTTCTTTTTTATTTAAATCCATCGAAATTAAGGTTAGTGGGTTTAAATAAAAAGATTATTATTAGCTTAATTGATTATCAATGAAAGTATGAAACAAATAATAAGCTCTAGAAGCTAACGGCGTTTAAATGTTAATAAAACACAATCGTTTATCAATTGATTTAACAATCTTTTTTTTTTTTTCATAACAAGATTAAAATTATTTAGAAATTGAAAGCAATATCATAGAGCATTTGATGTCATCTTTAAATTACTTTTTAAAATTTTTTGCACAAAGCGTTTTTGCTAGCCATGTGTAGAGCTCGTTCCATTGTCATAAGATTCTCCATGATTTTTTTTTTTTTTTTTTATATAGATATAACTCCCATTTCTTTGTTTAAGACACCTCTTCAGTCTTCACACTTTCCTCTGTAACTATGACTTAACAGATATGCCACATGGTACAAAGGTATTGCTTCATTCGTTTTTTAAGGCCTCAAATTGTTTCTTTGCGTTTTTGCATTTAGTGTATAGCATCTTCAACAAAGTTCCATACTTCATTTAGTGTAAACGTAAACGCCAAATGAATTTGGGAGGCATTGACTTTTTAGAAACAATCGAATTAATAATAATGCTTTTTCAAGGTTGTTTCAAGTAGAGTCGAAAATGGCATATCATTCACTTAAGCGTCTATAAAAAGTTAAAAACAATCCAACTACACATGCCAAATTATCATAGTGGAAGGTTGTAATTATCTGCCAAAGTAAAGACTAAAATATTACTTCAAGAAGTTTTCCCAGGTACTCACCTGTGACCTGTATGCTGCTAGATAAAATATTATTTTGACTTTCCTCCTCTATATCCCATATTGTGCTTATAAACAAGTAAAAGATAAGCCATTTTCAATTCTGCAGGTTTTTAAACCAAGAATCAGTTCCAGAGGCATATATCAATCTTTTACATAGAAGCAACAATTATTTATTTTTTCCTAGCTAGTGCATACATATATAATTCTCGACTAGTCACAAAATGTTCCATGCTGTGTTAGGTACAATACAAAGAAACAAACAAATGAATAGTCACAACTTTTATGCCGAGAAAAAAGCTCCGATCGTTCGTTATTCTCTCCTTCTCCGAGAAATCTGAATCTTCTTTCTTTCTTGTGCCAACGGACCCAAAAACGTTCAGATGTCTTTCTACGTTTGTTTACATACCAAAATCATCGGAACCGGGCCGGTTTACTGATCCTTGTTAGTTCGGTCGAATGTATTTCTCAACGGTGCCATATTAAAATCAAACCGACTCATTATTGAAATTCCGCTTTATGGGCCACATATTGATTTAGCCCAAAAAAAAGGGCCACATATTGATGTATATCAACGTCATAAATAATATTTCAACACATAATTTATGGATTTTTTTTCCCGATGGAACTATATATTTTGTCAGGAAATATTTTTGAAAATTAATTTTTAAATGGGTTAAAATCTACCGGAGTTAATGTACGCTAAATTCATAAAAAAATATTTAACATTAATAAATTATATATTTGAAAGAATCCATTTAAATTAAAAAGTACTGATTTAATTTATTTGATATAAGTCTAAATTAAGTAAACTCATTGTAGTTACGGTTGCAACACATAAAAGAGAAGTTGACGGATTGAGAATTTGAGATACAAATGAAACTGATTCTTTTTTAGAATATGTTTAAAATATAACCAAAAAAGAAAAAGATAATCCAGTTTCTTGTAATAATCACTAATCTCATAGTCTTTTATGATTATATCAAACACCTCAAAAGCGAATCATATGAAACATTTCATATGAAAATATCAAATTTGAAGATATTATGATAAAAATATTAAATGAATTTTACATTTGATTTGGTTTGATTAAACAATATCAGTTTGAAATCGATCTTGAAAAAAGATTAGAGAAAAGGTAAGACATGTAAATAACATCTATAGATAAGTTTGTATTTTTACAGCAACTTGCATTTTTTTAATTTGTATTTTACTCACAAATTCAGATAAAAGTATGAAAAGTTTATGAGAAAAACAAACATAATATTCGAATCTAAAGATATGTTTATTAAAGACGAAAGGATAAGTTTGTACAAAACTTTTACACAATGATTTTTATACTTTTCAAATCCATTCAAGATCGACTTGGATCTGGCAAGACAACAATCTAGCGAGAATGATATTCATGCATAAGGTGTTCTGTTGCTTAGACACTCTCATGTGGTCTGGTTTAAACCGTGGAAAGATTGTGGAGACTCTGAACTCTGAAGGAAGTCAAGGACGGTTTGAAAGAGTGCAAAAGGATTAACATTAAGGGAGGAGAAGTTTTATTGGAAGCAATCCAGACTCTACGTTTCTGAACTCATTTCCACGCTTTTCATGAAAATTTAAATTTTTTCTTTCCTCTTGTTTTTGTAGAATTTAAAATTTAAGATGGAAATCTAGCAAAGAGTGCTAGATTTTTTACCCGTATAATATTCTATGTAAACTATTTATATCTGATCTTAATTTTGAACCATTTTTATTAAAAATTGGTTATCTAATATGGAGGGTATATAAATGAACTATCCATAGATATATGTATATAAAAGTAGGGACTAGTGTATTTAAAATTTTAAATATTTAAAAGAAAAATATTATGAAAATCGAAAATAGAACCATCTCGAAGTAGACCAAATTCGTCCAACAGAACATTTCTTGCACAACTTCATGCAGTCTGTCTAAGAAGCCTGACAAAGTGACAATATATGATAAATCTTACAAAACCATAGTAACAGAACAAATAAACTAGACAATTATTAGTGTTTAATTTCTTGGACTCCAATTTTTGTACTCAAATTTTTTGTATAATTGGCAACGTTACTTTGTTTTATAGAGAATCCAAATTGATTATTACTGTTGATTTATTACGTACACATGTTCTGCAATAGACGTTACGAACATATACTGACGGGTGGGATAATCCCATGATAACACCAAAAAAAAACTTCTCTTTTTTCCATCATCATGCTCCACGTAAACTCTCACTTACATTATAAATTAAGCTATAACTTTTATCTCCCATGTTCAATTCAACACATTTACAACTTCTTAGATCTAATGGATCAAACCCATTTCCTAATATTATCTCTCGCCTTCTTCATTTTCATTTCTCTTAAACTTTTGTTTGGTAAACGACATAGCAAGTTTAACTTACCACCAAGTCCGGCTAGGTCACTACCGTTAATTGGACACCTTCACCTCCTCAAGAAGCCACTTCACCGCACATTCCGCTCATTCTCTCAATCACTAGGTGGCGCTCCAATTTTCTGCCTCCGCCTCGGAAACCGTCTCGCGATTGTCGTCTCTTCCTACTCCATCGCTGAAGAATGTTTTACGAAAAACGACATTGTTTTCGCCAATAGGCCAGAGTTAATTTTCGGGAAACATATTGAGTACAACTCCACCACTATGACTAGTGCGCCTTATGGTGACCACTGGCGAAACCTGCGACGCATTGGCACCCTCGAGATCTTCGCGTCAAACAAGCTCAATGGCTTCTTATCTGTCCGTAAGGATGAGATCCGACACTTGTTACTACGTCTCTCCAAAAACTCGCAACATGTACGTGAGCTTCTACATATCGGAACATTACAACTCTATACCAAAACAAAAACAAAATGAGAAATTCCTCCAAATACCATTGTTTTTTCAAAAATACTATTATTAATTTAGTTTCTCAAAAATACTACTAAAAGTTTTGTTTTCCAAAAATATAATAAACATAAAAATTGATTTTCAATAGTGTAAAAATTTAAATTTTTGGATGTGGGTTAATTATTTTACATTTAGAGTGTAGTTTTTAAGAGGTAGGGTTATTGTTTAGGATTAGAGTTTATTTTTGAAGGTTGACAGTATTTTTTTAGTTTTGTGGTATTTTTGAAATAATATAAATTTTAGTGGTATTTTTGGAAAATAAAGATTGAGAAGCATAAAAATGAAAATTTGAGAATTAACCATTTGTTTATGTGATTATAATCAGGGGTTTGCAAAGGTGGAGATGAGACATTTGTTTCTTGATTTGACTATCAATAACATTTTAAGAATGATGGCCGGGAAACGATTTTATGGTGAGGGCACAGAGAAAGACGAAGTTGCGCGGCGAGTGAGACATCTGATCGACGAGATTGTATTCAGTGCTGGTGCTGGGAATGCAGCCGATTATTTACCAATCTTGCGTTGGATCACAGATTTTGAGAAACGGATCAAGAAGTTAGCGAGTCGGGTTGATGAGTTTTTGCAGAGTCTAGTGGATGAGAAACGTGCGGATAAAGTAAAGGGTAACACTATGATGGATCGCTTGCTTTTGCTCCAAGAAACTCAGCCTGATTACTATATAGATGTTACTCTTAAAGGAATCATAATTGTAAGTATTGCAGAATCTTATATATTATATGTAAGAACACTAGTTAAGCTTTATGATTGATAATTGATTTTGATTTCACAGGTTCTAATACTTGCTGGATCTGAAACAATAGCGGGGACTTTAGAATGGGCAATGTTGAATTTGTTGAACCATCCAGAAGTATTAAAGAAAGCGAGGACCGAAATCGATACCAAAATCAGTTTTGATCGGTTAATAGATGAACCGGATACTAAAAATCTCCCTTATCTTCAATGGATTGTGTTGGAGACGTTACGTCTTCACCCGGCAGCTCCAACACTTGTTCCACATATGGCGTCAGATGATTGTATCTTGGCAGGATATGACGTTCCACGTGGATCGATATTATTGGTGAACGTATGGGCCATGCATAGAGACCCGTCTATATGGGAAGACCCGGAAATGTTCAAGCCAGAGAGGTTTGAAAATGAAAAGCTAAATCAAAAGTTATTGTCGTTTGGGATTGGACGACGAGCTTGTCCCGGGATTGGGCTAGCTCATCGGTTAATGAGCTTGGCTATTGGATCGATGGTTCAGTGTTTCGAATGGCAGAGAATTGGGGAAGAATATGTTGACAATAGAGAAGAACCCATGGCTTTGATGCGTCCTAAGACACCGTTGCTAGCCATGTGTAAAGCTCGTCCCATTGTCCATAAGTTTATATATTGATGCTTTTGCTTGAAGTGTGACGTAACTCTCCTTTCTTTGTCTTCTGCGAAAATTACTAAAAAAACAAGCTAAGTGTTCAAATAAAACTTTTTAGTTTATACATGTGTTCAAATATACTCAAGTAGTCTCACAATACCAAACAATGGATTGTATTTAAATAATTTAAAAAAAAAAAAAAACGAAAAGCAAACAAAAAATTTATCAATAAATATGGAATAAGACTGGTTCAATAATTTATCCCAACAAGTGACAATGTCAGTCTCACACAAGCTGTATTTTATTCTCTATTTTATATAACGAAAAGGACAATAGAAGCTTGCCTGAACTCTAATTCGTGATCAACATTATTTTCTTAATAACATTGTTTCAAGATGATTCAATTGATACTATAATCTACATTACCCTACACTCCATTAGTATTATTATTATTATTACTACTTTTGTTGTTAAAACCAACTATTAACCTAACGTAAGAGAACATTTCAGTGTGCAAGTTTTTATTATACTTTTTGTCTTTCGAGATTTTTATATATAATCTGAAAATGTCAATCAAATTACAGGATCACAAAATCATAGGACAAATCATATACAAACAATTCGAACAAAACAAAAGTATCATGTCAAAAAAATCAAACAAACAAATGTTTAAATTTTAATAGCTAAGATTTTCTTTTTAAAAAATCTAAAAAATATATAGACTGACCAACCGTTTACTAGGTCAGTTTTGGAGAGTCTGTCTTGATGTAAAAGATTAGAGAGTGGTTTGGTTTGTTTCACGGGACAAAAGACGATGACTTGAAAAGTCAACTCAAGTCTTCTCTCTTATTGTCGTCCCACCAATGATTTCAATTCTCTTTTTCTTCTTCAAATCTCATCTTCTTCCTCAATCATCTTCATATCGACCACATGCTTCTTCATCCATAAACCTCAAATACTTGACTTTCACTATTGACTCTCTCTCTCTCTCTCACACAAAGCTATGGAGAATCTCTGTTTTCAAGACTCTGTTTCTCTTCTTCTGACGATGGTGGTTATGGTTCTTCTTCCTCATCTCACTCTTTCTGCTACTTCTCCAGATTCTCCTCCGGAAAAGTTTTACGTTAACTGTGGGTCAGATTCTAATGTCAACTATGGTAATCGGATCTTTGTCGGAGATAAGAACAGTGGTAACTCTGTTTCCTTCACCAAAAAAGGAACTGAAGTCGTTGACGATCAATCATCCATTGCGCCCGAAATCTACCGGACGGTTAGAAAATTCAGAAGCCCTTCTTCTTACAAGTTCAAGCTCGATTCTACTGGTCTACACTTTGTGCGTCTCCATTTCTCTGCTGTCTTTTCTCAGCCAGATCTTTTAACAGCTCGGTTCACTGTCTCTGCTACTTCTGGTTCCAATCATCACATAAAAAGTTTTCCGCTTCAGAATCTCACTGAGATCCCACGAGTTGAGGAGTTTCTCCTGATGATCGACTCGCTGGAGTTCGAAATTCGATTTGTACCTGATCGTTCCTCTTTAGCTCTCGTCAACGCCATCGAAGTGTTCTCTGCTCGTAATGACCTCGAAATTCCATCAGACTTCGGCAAGAATCTGCATACGATCTACAGGTTAAACATAGGAGGCGAAAAACTCACACCGGAAAATGATACCTTGGGACGAACTTGGTTGCCTGACGATGACTTTCTCTACCGAAAAGATTCTGCAAGAAACATTTCAACAACACAAAAGCCTAATTATGTGTCAGGGTCAAAGTCAGCAACAGAATTCACTGCTCCTGATTTCGTCTACAAGACAGCTAAAACAATGAACCGTAGCTCGAGTCTGCAAGTGGGTATGTTAATGAACGTTACTTGGTCGTTTAAGGTCAAAAGTAACTATAGATACTTCCTCAGGATTCACTTCTGTGATATTTTGAAGGATTCACCAAGCTCCGATTTCTATCTCTATGTGAATGGGAACTGGCAAGAAGATGTAAAGCCATTAGTATATGGTGGGCCGGTTACTCCATTTTATAAAGATGTCGTGAACGTCTCTGATCGTAATGGACGATTGAATGTTACTATAGGTACTAAGGAGGCCAATACGGCTGCTGGTTTTCTGAATGGTGTGGAGATGATGGAGTTTTTGGGTAAATCTGGTTCTGACTCTCCAGATAAAAGTAGTTCCCCAGTTCACATTATCGCTGGTTGTGTTGCTGCGGCTGCATTGGTTCTGGTCTTTAGTTTGTTGTTCATAGTATTCTTGAAGAAGAGGAGATCGAAGAAGACGAAGCCAGATGTTGAGGTCTCAGTGTGGTCTCCTTTGCCATTGCACAGAGGTGGGAGCTCCGACAATAATCCAATCTCCCCATACAACAACTCGCCACTACGCAACCTACACTTAGGCTTGACGATTCCTTTCAGAGACATTCTGAGAGCTACAAACAATTTCGACGAGCGGTGGTTAATCGGGAAAGGCGGGTTCGGAGATGTTTACAAAGCTATTCTTCCAGATGGAACCAAAGCAGCTATCAAAAGAGGCAAGACTGGTTCAGGACAAGGAATCCACGAGTTTCAAACCGAGATCCAAGTCCTCTCAAGAATCCGGCACAGACACCTCGTCTCTCTAACCGGATACTGCGAAGAGAACTCCGAAATGATCCTCGTCTACGAGTTTATGGAGAAAGGTACTCTTAAGGAACATCTATACGGCTCGAACCTACCTTCGTTATCATGGAAACAAAGACTAGAGATCTGCATTGGAGCTGCTAGAGGATTACATTATCTCCACAGTGGCTCAGAAGGAGCAATCATTCACAGAGACGTCAAATCAACAAACATATTACTAGACGAGAACAATGTAGCCAAAGTTGCAGATTTCGGACTCTCGAAATTCACGATTCGTAATCAAGATCAAACCAATATCAGCACAAACATCAAAGGAACATTTGGTTACCTCGATCCTGAGTATCTGCAAACACATATCTTAACTGAGAAATCAGATGTTTTCGCATTCGGAGTCGTTCTCCTCGAGGTTTTGTTCGCGAGACCTGCTCTTGATCGTGATCTACCTCACGAAGAAGTGAATCTAGCGGAATGGGCGATCTTCTGCAAATCAAAAGGTATAATCGACGAGATCGTAGATCCGACATTGATAGGTCAAATTGAGCCGAATTCGTTGAGGAAATTCATGGAAATTGCGGAGAAATGTTTGAAAGAGTATGGAGATGAGAGACCGAGTATGGCGGATGTGATTTGGGATCTGGAATATGTTCTTCAGCTTCAGATGATGACGATTCATAGAGAACCTCATGAAGATAGTACGGTGATCTCTGGTGGATCATTGGTGATTCCGAGGATGATGATGAGTGATTCGTTTAGCACAAACTCGATTCTAGTGACGGATGAATCGAGGAACAGATCTGGAGGTACACATTCATCGGAGTCTCGAGTTTTTTCTCAATTGAATATCTCTGAAGCAAGATGAAGCAATCAATCGTGTGTAGAAAAAAAAAAAAAAACAAACTATAGAAATGTGGATTTGCAAAGCAATCCGGTTATTTCTGGTTTAAATAATAATATTTGAAATTAGAATCCGGGTTAATCCGGTTATTACTGGTTTAAATAATAATCCTTGTTAGGCGTATTAGACCATATGCAATAGTGTTCCTTAACTGAGTTCCTTGTCCGGGCTCCACTCCAAAATCAAAGGAACTCTGAGGAACGTTCCCACAAGAAGGAACGTTCCCTATTCGGTTTCTTCACTATTCGCGGGCTCCACTGATATGTGGCGGCCTGCGATTGGTTACTTTTTTTGTTTTTTTTGTTTTTTTTTTTTTAATTTAAGTAAGGAACTTTTGTGAAGGAACACCATTGCACATGCTCTAAGTCTTAGTTCGTTCCCGAAGGATAGTTCCTTGCGTAATGCAGCTATGGCTATGACTTTCTTGTTTCTTTCCATCCTGAGAAGTAGATCCTTTGAGACCTTTTCTTTCATGTTGAACGAGTGAAATGCCCCATAAGGGCTAGCTATCTCTTTAGATTATGTGAGCTGCAATTGAACCGAACGTTCAAAGTGCATTCAGCAGATATCGAACCTACTTGCCTCTTTACTTAATTAGGTTGGTGCTCGTTTACTCTATATGTGTTTTAGTGGACTGACAGAATGAACTGGAAATGTTTCGTCTTTCTGGATGAAAGTGAATATTATTCCTTGAGTATTCACAATGATTTACATCACTACATATAGCAGCGGAGGTTACACAAAATAGGAAGGACTCCTAAATCAACGGGATTACATACAATCAACTATTAACAATATAATTCAAATATGGAATTGAATATCTCATTCCTAACACCCCCCACAGTCGCATCGTGAGGCTGGAACGAAACTCTGTATGAAGAGAAGAAGGTAACCCCTTCGTGAAGATATCGACATATTGTAGTGATGTTGGGACGTGTAAGACTTTGACTTCACCAATTGCCACTTTATCTCGCACAAAGTGAATGTCCAGCTCGATGTGTTTAGTTCGTTGGTGTTGAACTGGATTTGTGGAGAGGTAGACGGAGCTGACGTTGTCACAGTATACGAGAGATGCAGAGGAGATGGGGCGATGTATCTCGAGCAGGAGGTTGCGTATCCATGTGAGCTCAGCTACTGTGTTTGCGACGCCTTTGTATTCAGCTTCGGTGCTCGATCGGGACGGTGTTGGTTGACGTTTGGCAGACCGAGAGATGAGGTTGGGACCAAGAAAAACACAATAACCCGATGTAGATCTTCTAGTGTTCGGACAGCCAGCCCAATTTGCGTCAGAATAGGCGGTGAGAGTGTCAATTCGTCCTCGTGTCATTTGGATGTCGTATGAAAGAGTGCCTTGCAAGTATCGGATAATGCGTTTGAGAGCTTGCAGATGTGGGACCCGAGGTTGATGCATGTAGAGGCGGACTTGGTGGACAGCATATAAGATATCCGGACGCGTGAACGTCAAGTATTGCAGGGCACCAGCAAGGCTGCGATAGAACGTAGGATTGTCAATGAGCTCGCCGTCTTTGATGGAGAGTTTGGATTGAAGATCAACCGGAGTAGCGAGGGGCTTGCAGTCTTCCATACCAGCACGTGTTATGATGTCCTGCGCATACACGAATTGACTTAGAAAGAGACCTTTGGCATTAAAATCTGCTTTTACACCGAGAAAGTGATGCAGCTTGCCCATGTCGGTCATTGGGAACTCTGTTTTCAGCTTGGAAACGATCTTCTGAAGTAAGATTGTGGAGGAGGCTGTCAAGAGAATGTCATCAACATAAAGAAGTAGATAAGCACATTCACGGCCACGCTTGAAAATGAACAGAGAAGAGTCAGCTTTGCTTTGCACAAAACCCATGAGCTTGAGATATGCAGAGAAGCGAGAATTCCAAGCCCTTGGCGCTTGTTTTAAGCCATATATCGCCTTGTTAAGCTTGCATACGTACGACGGGTTGCTCTTGTCTACAAAACCGGGTGGTTGGTGCATGTAAACAGTTTCTTTAAGGTCTCCTTGGAGAAAGGCGTTTTTGACGTCTAGTTGATGAATGGGCCATTCAAGCGCAACACCGACATTAGGCACTGTTCGTATCGTCGTCGGCTTGACCACTGGGCTGAAGGTCCCATTATAGTCAATTCCCTCCTCTTGTGACTTCCCATTTGCTACAAGGCGTGCCTTGTGTCTGTTAAGAACTCCATCTACATCATATTTATGCTTAAAAAGCCACATGGAACGCACAATGTTAATGATAGGAGGCCTTGGTACCAAATCCCAAGTCTTAGTCTTAATCATAGCACCCATTTCATCCGACCTTGCTGGTGTCCAGTTCGGGTCATTTAGGGCTTGTAAGTGACTTTTTGGGAGTGGCGATTTGGTGCTGGTTAGGAGAGAAAGAATCTGTTTGGGTTTGGAAATACCGGCCTTGGACCGTGTGGTTATGTTGTGGCGCGGTGGTGGAGCTGTAGGTGTGGGAAGAGTTGGAGGAGTGGGAAGAGGCGGAGGAGTGATAGTGGGAGGTGTTTGGGTGATGTTTAATGGAGCTTGAAGAAGAGACCGAAACAGAGGGGATGTATCATCACTTGTATCAAGAAATTTGTTTTCATCAAAGATGACATGACGAGAGATGATTATTTTCCTCGTTTTAAGATCCATACACCTATACCCACAATGTTGAGAGGGATACCCAAGAAAGAGACATGGCGTTGATCGGGCTGAGAGTTTGGTGAGGTTTGAGTGATTGAGGTTAGGAAAACACAAACAACCGAAAACTCTTAAGTGATCATACGTGGGTTGCTTTTGAAGAGAAGTTGAAATGGGATTTGGTTTTGGATAGCTTTTGAGGGAGTGATATTGAGGACATGAACAGCGGCATGTAAGGCTTCAACCCAATAGGAAGGAGGTAAACGAGCTTGAAACAAGAGAGTGTGAATGGCATTGTTTATGGTGCAAATCATTCTCTTGGATTTCCCATTTTGCTGAGAGGTATGAGGACAAGAGAAGCGAACATTGATGCCATGAGTAGCAAAGTGGTTTTGAAATTGAGCATTGTTGTACTCCCCTCCATTGTCACATTGAAAGTTTTGGATTTTTGCTTTGAATTGATTGGCGATATAAGCTGAGAAATGGAGGAATTTCGAAAAGGTTTCACTTTTACGTCTAAGAGGATATACCCATAGAAAGTGAGAGTAGTGATCTAGGAACAAAACATAGTACCGAATGCCACTTATGCTTGGTAGTGGCGATCTCCACAAGTCAGAGTGTATTATTTCAAAAGGTTTGTGAACTTGAGTATGGGAAGTAAAAAATGGTTGTTTTTTTTATTTTCCCAAAATGCAGGGTTCACAGGAAATAGGAGCTTGTCCTTTAGTACAAAGAGTAGGATTTGAATTCAAAATAGAACTTAAAGAATAATTGTGAACATGGCCGAGTCTCTTATGCCATAACTCAGGTGTTGAAGCCAGAAGAGCTTGAGGAGAGGAACTCGGTGTCTGATTGAGCGATGCAGGTAAAGAGTAAAGATCACCGGAGCTTTCACATCGGAGCAGAACTTTTCGACTTGGAAGATCCTTCACAGTAAAACCAAAAGGATTAAAATTGACAGAACACCAATTATCTTTTGTAAATTGGCGAACAGAGATGAGGTTTTTGACGATTTTTGGTGCAACAAGGACATTTTTAAGCAGGAGTGGTTTGTTTTTGGAAGGAATGGTTGTATGGCCAGAGGAAGTGATAGGGATGGAAGAACCATTACCAACAACGACAGAATCAGCGGTGTTATGTTTAAGATTAGAATTGAGGATACCTGCAGTTGGTGTGAGATGCGCGGTGGCTCCGGTGTCCATGAACCAGTCGGAGGCTGAGGGATCGTTGAGTGATTCCGTTACATAGGACTGAATGGGCTGCTGAAACTCCACAAAGTGAGCTTGAGGTTGCGGCTGTGGTGGAGCAGTTGGAGGAAAGCGGCCGTGAGATGGCTGAGACCATGGTGGGTATTGAGGCCAGTACGGTGAAGGAGATGGCCAGTAGGGCTGCGATCCCCATTGAGGTGCCCAAGGTTGGCGATTGTTGCTTCGACCGCCTCTGCCTCTGTTATTGTTGAATCGTCGTCCTCTGTTGTTGTTTCCACGGTTGTTGATGAAGCGATTTGGCTCTGGTTGGTTTTGAGGTGATGCAGCTACGGTGAGTGCCGTGGAGGATGAGGAGTTGGCATTGTTAGTAGCAGATGTGCGAGGAAGCTTCTTGATGCGAGTCTCCTCCAGTTCAAGCATCGACTTAGCAGATTCAAATGACGGAAACGGTTCTTTGTGTTTGATAACATTGATAATGTTATCGAACTTCTCATTGAGGCCATTGAGAAGATACATCACCAAGGTTCGTTCATTGACAGCAGCGTCAACATTGGCGAGTAAATCAGCAATCGATCTGATCTTTTGACAATACTCGCGAATTGTCAGATCGCCAATCTCCATGGTTCGTAGTTCATTGTCAAGCTGGATTGCACGAGCCTCTTTGTTGTTGCGGAATTGGTTCTCCACGCGAAGCCAGATGTCACGAGAAGATCCACTAGTCTTGAAGGAGGATTTGAACAGAGGCTGGGCTAGGGTTCCATAGAGCCAAAGTTTGACAAGGCCGTCGCGTTTTTGCCACGCCGCGTCGTTATCACCGGTGGGGAGGAGAGTGTCATCAATATGGCCAGAGACATCAAATGTCATACAGTGAGTTTGAAAAAGCTCTCTCCAAGCATCATAATTGTGATCTTCAAGATCCAAAATGAGTGGGATGTGATGTTTGATGTTAGTCACACCAAAGCACCTTTCGTTAGCAGCAGCAGCCATGAGAGGCGAAAGAAGAAGAAGAAGAAGAAGAGAGAGACGAAGAAAAGAAGAGGGGCGGAAGATGAAGGATATTAGGTCAGAGTCTGTGCTCTGATACCATGAAAGTGAATATTATTCCTTGAGTATTCACAATGATTTACATCACTACATATAGCAGCGGAGGTTACACAAAATAGGAAGGACTCCTAAATCAACGAGATTACATACAATCAACTATTAATAATATAATTCAAATATGGAATTGAGTATCTCATTCCTAACACTGGAAGCTTTCCAGAGAAATTCAAGAGAGTTAGTTTCAATTTTAGTTCACTTAGACTACGAGCAGTGTAGGTGTTGAATAAGTGAATGTGTTGAATAAGTTATTCAATAGTTTAATGCATGTAATGGAAGTGTTGAATAAGTGAAAAAAAAATATAACTGAAATAAGAGAATTATGTTTCATTTCAAATTCGAGATCTCGTATTGGCAGATCTATAAATGTTTTTTACCAGAGTCATTAAATAATTGAAAGGAATATTAAATATTAATATTATATGATTTTCTTTTAACCTACAATCTTAAAATTATTCATAAAATAAAAAAAAATGGAAGCATTTTGGAGCATTAAATTTTATTAATGGGATCAAACAAGTGAATTAAACGACAAAATCTAACAAATATGTAGAAAAATAGACTTAATTAACTAAAAATTTGTTTTTTTTATTGGGGTCATGTGACCCACTACCAGACACATGCGGCATGCCTCCGTCTCTGTACACATGAAAACAGAGACGTGGCGGTTTATTCCGGTTCTCCCTGGTTTAAATAATAATTCTTGAAATTAGAATCCAATTTATTCCATCGCTGGTTGAGATAATAATCCTTGACATTAATCCAGTTTATTCCGGTTATTATTATTGAAATTAAGATCCGGTTATCACCGGTTTATAGAACAAATCAAGTTGTAATGACTTTGATCTCGCTTATAATGAACAAGTCCAGATTACGAGCAGAAGATCCACCAGGTGCCATCGCCGATCTTGCAGCTTGCTTCAGCTCCGTCGCTCTCCTCCTCATATCCGCGGCCGAGGGACCTTCCGTCACAGCCTCAATGCATCTCTCAACCTCAGCAACCTTAAGCTCTCCATCAACAACATCGTTCCTCATCCTTACTCCAATTCCAAACACATCCACAAGCAATCTCGCATCAAATGGCTGATCTATCCACGTCGGATACGCCACCACCGGAACACCAGTAACCACCGTCTCAATCGTCGAGTTCCATCCACAGTGAGTGACAAAGCAAGAAATCGCCACGTGGCTCAGTATCTTCTCTTGTTGCCCCCATTCAATCACAACCCCTTGTCCTTCTCTCACCATCTCCTTCAAAACGTCGACGTTTTCGCCTTTCTCCTTCGGCCTAATCACCCAAAGAAATCGAACTCCTCTGTTTTTCAAAGCCGTTGCTATAGTCTCGACTTGATTCTCCGATGATTGAAGTATGCTTCCGAAAGATATGTAAACAACTGAAGACCTAACTTGCTTGTCAAGCCACTCCATACAATAATCATCAGATTTCCACATATCTAGGTTTTTACTTTCATCCTCTTCACCTCCCAACAGAAATGGAGAAACAAGAGGACCAATTGGGATTATAGGTTTCAAATCAGACATAGATTCGATAATCTCGGATTCGAGTTCGTAAAACGAATTAGCCAAAACCCATTTCACATCTTTCAAACAATCTGCGAATTCCGCCATTAACGTATTGAAGTGAGCACCATCTGAAGGTAACATCAAAGACGGAAGATCTCGGACTTCTAATAACGGTAAAGCTGGTAATTCAACTGTTTGAGTCATATCTTCAAGATTAGGAAAAGAGTTTGTCTTCATGTAGTAACGATAATAAACCGAGAAAACTCCACAAGCTTCGATCCAGAGGATTGCACAAGGGATGTTATGAGCAGCTGCAACAGCTGGAACCCATGGAGTAAAAGGCACAGAGATGATACAAGAGTATCTCTTTTGTTCGATGATTTTAGACAAGTTCTTGGCTCCAACTTTTCTCAGTGACTCGATGTGAACTTCAGGGGATCTTGGATCGTCTTTAGGAAGACCGTCGGAGAAGAACGCGAGATCCACCGGGCTATGGGGTTGGTCGAGGAGGTCACGGGCTTGCTCGGTGGTTGCGAGAGTGAAGTGAAGGTTGGTTGGAGCCAGATGTTTGGCGAATTTGAGCATTGGATTGAAGTGACCTTGGTATCACTACAGGAATATCGGGTATTAATAGCATCGGAAAAA
>OVAQ01001785.1:0-14927 GCA_900406345.1 Erysimum cheiri
TTGTCCCGCGGTGTACCGCGGGTTAAGACCTAGTATATGTTTTAATCATTACTTTTTTTAGCAACATCTAATAATTATTACATTGTGTTCTTTAATCATTATTTAAGTTCTACCTTTCACATACTAATTAGAAGGATAAACACATATACATTCACACACTCAATTTTTTTGGTTTTAAATATTTTTTGGGTTTAAATGATGATCATGGAACGAAACAGACTAATTCATTTACTAACTGTAATGTATGATACACATATCAAATTTACTTGTTACATAACAAAACTGTTTAGCTTTTTATTTATTTTTTAATCTACACCACTGTAGTATTCAAAACCACTAATGATAATAAAAGTTAGTCTTGTCAGTTTAATCCGCCTCTAACATCTCACCATTCCGAACTTTTATTGCTTTTCTGCCTTGTGGCTTTGCATATGCTTAATTACCTAAGTCAAGTGTTGTTTCTCAATACTATATGTTAACTTTATTGAGTTATCATGGTCCTACTCTTTGTTTAATGAATAATGATGATGTAGTATTTCTGAATGTACATTATACTCTTTGTAGAGAACGTAGATATTTCAAACAGCTATAACTTTTTCTCCAAAAATATAATCTGAACCACAAATCTGTAAAATTTAGACGGGAAAAAGAATAATGGTTTAAAAAAAAAAAAAAGAATAATGGTTTTATTTGATCATCGTATTCGTATGATTACTATTCTGTTACTAATTTGTACTCAATCAGACACCCCTACTAAACAGTAAAATCCACATACACAATAAAACAACCTAAGACCAATAACTTAAAAGTCGATGCTTTCAATCCTACGACACTTTTGTATTTTGGTATGCCAATATAAATATATGCTAATCTGGTTTGGAAGTTACATAAAAAGACTATATTAGGTCAGACTGAAAAGGGTCTAAACTTTGGAAAGAAAAGTTCATTAACATAATTAGAAATCAGCATGTGTTATGTTTCTCAAGACCACCTTCTCCAATAATAACAAGAACTTGTTTTATTAAGATTCAGGAAATGGGCCAAAAGTGTATGATGTGGTGGGGACTATCAATTTTAAGAGCCGCATGCCTATCATACCCACTTCTTATTATGTAGTTTCACCCAATTTCATACCTTTTGTCTCCCCTTTTTCTCTTTATCTTTATTGAAATATATATATATATATATATATATATATATATATTAAAAGTTTAAAATTTATTATATACGGTATAATTAAACGGTTCAATTATATAACTGAATTAAACCGAAAATAAACTTTTAAATTTGAATGCTTGTTAAGCTTCCTACGTCATTCAGATTTGAATTCATTTTGGTCTTATTTATAATATAACTTTGAATCATCTAAATTTTTTAGTAAAAGTGGGACGTTGAACACATTTGTTTTTATCATTGATTAAATAATATATGTCAATTTTAAAATATTAAATTACAACATATATAGAAAAAAGTCTAGGTTTTTTTATTATTTAATTTATGTATAATATGACGTTTCAAAAACATTTTTTTAAAAAATTCAAATAAAGATGATAGGTGAATCATAATTTTAAATCTTAACAATTTTTTTTAAAAAATATCTATAATATTAAATGTGAAACATTATATGGATATTTTCTGATTTTATAATTAATGTGAAAATCTTTGAATAGTGTTTGATTATATGAATAATAGAAAATTAATTGAAAAAGTTGTTTAGATATACATGGATATAAATAATTGTCTACTCCATATATAAATTCTTTTGCCTGTAATGGCATTCTTTGTAATATTTTGCAAATAAAAGGTTTCTCTTTTAAATTTACTTCCAAAAAAATGTTAATGTAGATTATGAGGATTCGTTTCTAAGTTCTTAAAAGTTATCCCGTTTTGGTTCTCCTAATCAAAAGAATCAATACTCTATTGTTCCATTACGGATTACTTAGATGTCAAGTAACAGTGCAATGTGGTCTCTCTTTGCCTTGCTCGGTGAATTAGCTTTCTCCACCACGTTTAATTCTGGGGATTAATAAGGTTTATGAACATTTTAATCAAAGCTTTGTTAACTTGTCTGTTGCCTTGGTACCCCATCAGAATTGCTTCAGACAAGAGACATAAATACCACAACATTTATCTTAGCAAGCCGACCGATCATGAATCAATCAGACGAGGACCAAAATTGAACATGATTCTCTCCTTTGGCACACGACCGTGGCACATCACGTTCTACTGCTGGATCTCTCTGGTGTTATTTTCAGATCCAGAGACGGACCAGTTTCCTTCACCCTCACCAAGTTAGTAGATCGATTCTAGACACAATGTGCGGAATTCGTTTTGTTAAAAGCCCCAATACCTTTGGCATGTTAATGAATTTGCCTCTTTTCAGGGTGAAAGAATGCCTATGTTACCCCCAACCCGACAACCCCTAGGGGACCTAGCCTAATCAACCCAATATAACCTATTGGGCTTTCAGGCCTTTCTCAAGTCTCAAATTCCACCATATGGCAGGGGTATTAAGATGGCGGAAATGGATTTGGTTTACGGGTTGATAGCATATAAGTTCTCATTTGCTCTCTGGTACAGAAAAGCTGATGCTTCCACCCTGCACTCAGATGATGAAATCTATTACACACAGGAAGAGACAAGTTACTTCTTCTATATTTAATAGGTGACTAAGAGGGTCTTACCAGCCAGGATGAACAACAAATCTACCTCTGTTTAGTGCCCAATTTACCTGCTCAAACAAACACATTCAGAATCGCACAATGATGTTTCACCTTTGGCCCAACAGTTAAATTTTGCAGACTTCCTTACCTTGTCGGTTCCAAGAGAGTTGGCGACAACATGAGTGACTTGTTCATCCACCTGGGTTGTGCAGACAGCACCAAACTGCTCAGCAGTTTGCCACAAGGGATGCAAGTGCGGTTTGGCTTCACCCACTGGGATTATCCGACTAAATACAATCCGACAACCAGCCAATATCTTCTGCTGCTCGGAAGCTAAAATATTTCTCACATCTACTTCGTCTAGTGAAGTGTGCGAGAAGAAAGTTTTATGTATATTCTCAATAACCTGTACAGTGAAACCATGTGATGATGGTGATGGTGAGATCCAAAACGAATAGTAGAAAATAACATAACAAGGTGCATAGACAAAGTGCAGACCGCTAATGAAGATGCCAATGTGCCCTCCTCAGGTACCTCATCACGATCTAACTCAAGAAGAGAAGGACCAAGAAGCCCAAATTGCCGTCTACTACAAGGGAAATAAAGATATCTGCCACACAAGATAATTAACATCAGCAGACATATATTATACAGTAAGCAAGTACTACGGTCTCGTGTTAGCCATAGCCCGAAAGAAGATACCTTTCAACAGCTATTAAATTCATTTTGTTAAGAGGCCACACTCGGACAGAGTCATCTATGATCACCACAGACGATTCCATGCCCATTACTCCTTCCAAATCTTTGCTCTTAGGTACTCGTTCATCTCCATCAAGGGGATCTCCATCATCTCCTTTTGATATGACTCGTCCATTAAAGAGAACCCCTTTGGGATCAAGAAGTTTGGCCATCTCCGTAGCATACAATTTGTTACCCATAGTGTAAAGATGTAACTCATACAGCTTGCTAGCCTGAAATTCACAAAAAAAGTTACACTGAAGCCTTGCACACAGAGTTGAACAACAAGAAAATATAATAAACTGAGTCACCTTGTCCAAAAAATTCCAAATCCCTGGTCTCAATTTAGTCCACATTCCCATGTGGGGGAAGCGAAAGAGATGTCTATATGGTTTCTCACGATCTTGTTCTTCCTTCTTTCTCAATATCTCCTCGTGGCGGGATTCAACCTCAATAAACTGAAAATGATAAAAAGAACAACTTTAGAAAGAATATAAGAATATTAATCAAACTTGAAGGGAGCTAAACTAACCTTAGCTGAATTGAGAAGGGTGTGGTCTATATCCAAGACAAGAGAGAGCTTTTGAGATGCAAACATTTTCTTCTGTTCCTCTAACCTCCGAACTCTCTCTCTTTGAATAGCTACTCTTTGCATGTCATCATATCCTTCAAATAGGTGTTCCACATCTCCCCAACTGTTCATGGAACGAGTGGGACCAGCTGTAACCGTTACTGATGGTGCTGAACCTGACACACCCTCCTCTTGGTCGTTGGGATTTGAAAGATTATGTTTAACATCTCTGTCTGTCTTAAGCTGTACTGGATTGCTAACTTGTTGTGATACGACAACCATATCAGCAATATTTTTCAGGTTTTTGGTGAATGGTGTTGAAATATCTGGTTTCTTTCCACTGAGAAGTTCACCCGAAATTTTCATTTGGTTGGTACCATTCTGGCTACTATTTTGCCGTAAAACAAGTTGGGAAGGCGTTTCGAACTCTTCTGCCTTACCCTTCATAGCCAAGTTTCCCAGACTGAGGGAGTCGTTCACTTTGGACTGCTTTTCCACCGAGCCTGTTCTTTGAAGACTACTTCCATGCAGAATTCGGCGAGGATCACGTGGTTTCATGCGTATGCTTCCAGATTCGTCCTGAAAGATCAAAAAATGAGTTACTTGAAGAATAGTTAGAAGAGAAGGTTCTACAATCCGTCTATATACTCACTGAGGGCGCGTTTTGGGAGGAATCCTGAAGAACTCCTGGCTTTGAAAAATTAGCAGCTAAAGCATTTGATGCAGGTATACAAAGCGGTGTTGCTACCCCTGGTGGCACGGAAGAGCCAGGAAGTTGTGCTGCTCTTCTTGGATCCATGGGCCTCTGAGGAGCTTTTTCAGGTATCTTTTGGCTTTCTCCCATTTTAAGGAGATTCAGTAGCATTGTAGGATTTACTGCAATATCCTTCCAAAGAGATGACAACGATGCAGCGTCAGTTGAAGCTATTGTTGGTACTTTCTGGCTCACAGAAACAGCACTCGTTGGCGTAATACTTGTTGTCATAGATGTTACACCGTTCTCAATTAACCTGGGCTTGGATTCCGGTTTTTGGAGTCCCAATGATTCTGAATCCTCTAGCCAGCCACCAATTCCAGCTGCCTTTGGCGCATCCTTGTCACTCTTTTGTCTTTTCCATGTAGGCCCATCAATAAAAAGTTCATCAGCGGCTTTTTGCTTTCTTGGGTTCACCAAGTCTGCAGAAGGCTCTACTTTAGAAAGATTTCTAGAATCTCCGGAAGAGTACAATTTAATGGTTACATTGGGACCATCAGGTTTCGCAATCCGTAATCTTGGATCTCGACTCTTTGCAGAAGGCTTCACTGTCTGATCAGATGCAATAACTGTTTGAGTAGCACCAGTTGGTGCAGAAATAGCATGAATTGACAGATGATGTGGAGGAACAGTGCGAGAAATAGCATTTGCAACAGGCATGCTTCTAGAATTAAAATTGGAGGGCAGAGGAACGTCTTGCCCATAAATCAAGCGAGCCCCCGGATTCAAGCTCATAGAAACAGAACTAGAAACATCACCACCAAGGTCTCCATTTCCATCATTAGGTTCTTCTGATGGTGTTGGGCTTGGAAGGTCATCTGTCTTAAATATTGTATTAAGACCAAATTTTTTCTGGTATGTAGAAACAGCTTTAAGGGCATCACTCTCATATGGATAAACTTTGACACCTTCATTCGGTTGGCCCTCTTTACCAACGTAAGGTTTAACCATTGTATGGCGGCCATTTACTGGTAAACTTGGTGTTGTTTCCCTTGTGGGCGACGGAAGGCTGTCTGCATCATGATCCTTATGAAGATCTAGCAGAGGCAGCATAGGCAACCTACTCCTCACGTAGGAGGCTCCTCGATGTGTACCTTCTGAAGACAGCTTTTTGGCAAGAAATGAATCACCATTACTTGTCTGAGTCATATGAGTAACATTCTCCTCACTACTGGTTCCAGCATTAAGTGCAATAGCGGAACGGCTTAAATTCTGATTCATGGCCTCTATCTGCAAGACCAAGACATGTACTTATGTAAGACAAGAAGGCACTCTTCCCAAGGCTTGGAATAGTGGGAAAGATTTCGACTTTTCTGTTAATTCAACAGGTGAGCCAACGGAACACACCTCATTTTTCTGGTTGGATGAGAGAAATAGGGAAAAATAGTCATTTACAAGAGACACCAATCTGCACAAGAAAACCAAAAAGAATGTGAGCAAGCAAAGGACTTCAGCATGTTTAATCAAAGGTTGGTGCAATAAAAAAAAAAGCAACCTTGACATAGTCTCCTTATTAAGCTCCTTGGAAATATTATTCATCGAGCAAAACACCTGAAAATGATAAGAGATTAGAATCATGGAATCGGCATGTCAAACATAGGAAAATAGACCATTAAGTAGAAGGGTCAGGCCGACGATTCTTGAGTAGCCATACAGAGTTCATGGTTTGGAGAGAAGCAAATGACAGTTGAACCAAAGTATCCCTTTTCGGGAAATCATCGTTATCTGAAACCAGCTCTCGCAATGACTCCAAAGCCCCCAAAAGTCTGGAACAAACTCCTTCAAATGCGCTGAAACGAAACCAAAAAAAACATGGAAGAAAAAAAATCAAACATCATTCATCAACTCCAATCAGAAGGTTTGATTTTTTCATCATCATCGAGTAATTAAGACCCATCGGATCTCTCCATTCTCTGGATAGACTTACGTCTGTGCTTCTACCAACGAGGTACTCTCCAATACCCCACGAATCAGTTTCACTTTCTTCTCCAAATCTATCTCCTTCTGAATTCGATCATCATCAGCTTTATTAGCACTTGTTAACACAGCAGATTCAGTTTCCTCCTCAACTCTTGCAGCCAAGTTTTCATCAGAAGCAGACTCCACCATATCAATTTCACCTTCCTCCAACTCTCCTTCCTCTTTCTCATCATCACTATCTTCAATCACAATCTTATCACTCTCAGAACTCTCTCTTGGTTCATAATCCATTCCCAAACCTTCATTGAAAGGTTTGTTCTGCACAGCTCGAGCCCAAGCAAAATTGTATAAACCCGAATTCGCATATTCACGATAAGCAGGAAACTTAGCCATCAAATCACTCATTGTCCAAACCCTAGGGTTGCCATTAGAACCACCTCCTCCTCTTCCTCCGGCGACAACTCCAACATCGACGTCTCCGCCAACATCGGCCGTAGTATTCTGCTTAACTTCAATTGAAAGGTTCCCGGAATCTGGAATCTCTCCTTCCTCTACATCCGCCAATACCATCAAGTTTTCATCGTTGCCCATTCGATTTAGTGTTCTAGAACAACCAGATCGAGCCGCAAGCATGTAAATCTCTACACTTTTTTGCTCAAAACGAATCCAAACCCGATGCAGAAAACAAGAATCTCAATTCAAAATCGCCCCTTAGTCCCGGTCCAGAGACGGATCTCAAGAACGGAAAAATTAGGGTTCTTTTCCAATTAAGGATTCAAAAAAACAGCGATCCAAGTTACGAAAAGTTAATCAATTAATCTTTTTTTACAAAGCTTCCCAATTTCAAAATTTCCCGATCCGAGATCTACCACCTTCAGAGACGAAGAGTTTTCAAATTTCTTCGCTTTTTTTTTTCTTTCTCCAAATCCAACTTTGAGATTATTATTTTCTCCGAAGGCCGAAACTTGAAGGGAATGATAAATAGAGGAAGAAATAGATCCAAGGGAAGGAGAGAAGAAGAGAATCTAGTTGAGAGTGGAGTTTAATCTGAACCGTACACGTCAGCGATCCGAACAAGGTAAATTATGTCAGCGCCGACGTATGATTTGCGCAGATGAGGGTATGTCCGTATGTGAGATGACGAAAATAGACAAAATCTCCGTGATTTTTTTCTTTACCAGTTATAATGTTATATGTTTCTGAATTCTGATGATCCAAGTTTTGACTATAAAGTTAGTCAGTTAACTTACTATAAGGAAGTAAAAGTTCGTACCCAAATTCCTCTGGTCAAACACGTCTGCGCCTTTTATGAAACTGTTACTTGTCTTTCACTAACAAACCAATATTTACAACTTGAATAACAAATTTTTATACTGAAATTAAGTGAAACTTTTAACAATTAAGAAATTTACTGTGAAAGATATCCAAAGTAATTTTGCCCCAAAAAAAAGTAATATATATATCCAAAGTAATATGGGATTTTATTTGATAGTATTTTGCATCTCTAAGCTTTGGTAATGTAATACTGTATGACTTTTTGGTTTCAATTNAACAATTAAGAAATTTACTGTGAAAGATATCCAAAGTAGTTTTGCCCCAAAAAAAAGTAATATATATATCCAAAGTAATATGGGATTTTATTTGATAGTATTTTGCATCTCTGAGCTTTGGTAATGTAATACTGTATGACTTTTTGGTTTCAATTTAATTATTATGTGTAAAATTTTAATTTGGTTTCAGTTTAACTCATGTTGTACTAACAATCCATAGATAATCTGCAATCTGCATATACCAAAATCATTTTTCTAACAAATCTAGGTACTTTTTATGATTACTTTTTCCTCAGCAATTATATAATTGTTGAAGGGTCAAATGAGTGAATGACTCAGTAAAGCCATTTAATATAATGTATTAATCCGGTTATAGGGGGAAGCAAGAATTTTTTTTTTTGAACAAAGAAGTATGAAAACTTAAATTAACAAAACTCAGTTCATATTTTCTGTTTGAATGCAACAAATCATCAACCCATCAAGATGTGATGTCCCAGTGAGTCAGAAGAGCAAAACAAATACAATTGATATCCTAAACCCGTATAAATCTCCATGTTAATATAAGATGTGTATAAGAAGAGCCTTTTGTGCTGGCATCAATATTCAATCAACAATGGTGGCAAATTAAAAAAAAAAAAAAAAGGAAGAAGAAGAAGAATGGGAAGTAATGATGAAGCAATATACAGCTAACTTTACTATATCTACTACAACTTATCCGCGATTTTCGCCACAGCATCTGCGAGCTTGTTGAGAACAGCGACTAAGCTATCACCCTGATCTTTTCTTTGCTCTCTGTCTAGTTTCAAGTTTGAATTCTGAACCTCAAGCTGTGCTGCCAACAACTGCCCGTTTCTTTCTAGTATCTCTATCAAATGATTCTGCATGTTCTTTGTTTCTTCCTCTTCTTTTTCTTCACCAGTAGATGTTCGTTTACGCTTTCTCTCTTCTTGTGATGTCGATCCAGCTTCCGGGTTTGCTGCTTCTGGATGTTTCTCTTTCACTCTACCTTCAAGTTCAAAATCAACTTTTTGGTCAAAAAAACAAAACAAATCATGCACCAAGTGGAATATAGTTAAACTACTTTTATAACACAATTAGAGATGCATTTTATAATATGAAACCATCTTACACCTAGATGACAACATATTCCACATAACAACATAACCAAGAGAAACTCTAAAGCTTTATTAAGACTCGTTTGAGATAAGCACAAAGAGCAAGGGTCTTAAGTCTATGGAATAGATCAAAGCAAAAATGGAGATGAAACACACACAGAGCACTAAGTCCCTACACTTATTGACACATTGTAAACAGATAACCCCTTAAAAACTTCCCAGTCTTTGTACTAATCCCAAACATATTGTAATGGAAGGATCGACCAGTCCAGGTCACTGGTTCGAACCCCAGCACCAGCGATCTCTAATGGGTACAATATAAAGAATAACAATATACAAACCTTGATCTCCTCCACGAGCTTCTTGCTTCTCCTTGTCTATAATATCTTCATCAAAAGAATTGAATTTCATTAGAATCGGACTCATGGTGATGATGATCATAAAAAACAATTAAAGAGTATTTACCCGGAACTGATTTAGACGCCGGAGTAGAATTCAACTTATCTGAACTTCTCGCCGGTTCTTCTTCTCTCCGATCTAAATCAGACAACAATCCCTCCTCCGACGCCGGAGCCAATCCAAGCGCAAGAGTCGGAATCGCCGGAGGAATCACACCGCCATCAACGATATCATAAACCTCCTTATCGAAAAAACCAGGAAGCTTCTTCTCCCTACGAACATCATTCCTCATCACCCAATACGATTCCGTCTCTTCCTTAATATGAGACTCCCATTCCTTAATCTTCTTATAATCTCCGGCCAGATTGCTCCATCTTTTCCGGCACTGAACCGGCCCTCGATTAACGCCGTGACGTCTGCAGTAAGACGATACCGAAGCCCACTTTGGCTCCATTTGACCCGACCCGAGAGCCATACCCGCCGCTCTCCCTCGCCGGACTCTATTCTCCGCCACTCTCTTCCCCTGAATCAGCACCAGGATCTCTTGCCTCGTCCAACGAGGAAGCCTCGCCGTCTTAACGCCGTCATCTCCGCCGTCATTTGACGGCGCACTACTATTCTCTCCACCGTCAACGGCGCTCACTCCTAATCCTAACTGTTCCAGAGCCATTCAAACGGAATATTCCTCCCTTTTGATCCTTTTTCCGTTCCTGGTTGAAACGGGTTCAGACTTAACGGCGTTACGGTGAGAACATCCCGTTAGCGCCGGAGAGAGAGAGAGAGAGAGCAAATGAAATAGGAGGAGGATTTATTTGTTAGATAATGACTTTTTATGTATAATATAATCTTCTTTAATCTCTTTTGTTTTTTTGGTTGTTTTTTGAATTTGGTAACTGTAGATAAATTGACCCTTATTAATCCTTTAAATTTTTGTTTCGTCCCTTAAGCCTTTCTTAAGGTTCATGTAGATATGTTGAATTAAGGGCATGAATACATCACCTCATTTTCTAAGGCCAAGATTCACTCTCGAAAACAAAACTCAAATTCAACTTTAATAATATTTTAATGTAAAAGTGATGATGGCTAATTGGCTACTCACAAGTTTTGCCTAGTACTTATAATGTGATTCCAAAAAATTCATATAAGAAGAGCGTTGATTTGGAAGGGGCGTAGAGTAAGGCATTAAACGCGGCCTTTGGGGATTTCTATTGGTTGTATCTCTCCAACTACTCATATAAATTGCTTTACTCCATAATCCATATATGCGTTTTGGTCAATTCCTCCTCCATATAGTATCTTTTTGGGGTTTTCTACATTGTTGTCAACTTAAGAAAATGACAATTTAAGTGTTTGGTTTAACCTATTGATCTATATAAGAGCTCTCAGGATCTTGGGAATTCACGTACGTGTCCTTAAGGTCAGATTAGATAAAAATGCTGTAAAAGTTGTAGAAATTTCAACAGTAGTTAATGTAGTTAAGTACAGTAGTTTAATGCAAAGTTTTGCATCAAAGGGAACTTTTAAAAACCCTAAAGGGTAGATAGTGAAATGAAATGATGCCCCTACCACTAACACTAATAAAATTCCCAAGGTTTTATTTTTCTCATTTTCCCTTGTTTACCACTCAAAGTCTATCTCCAAAATCGCATCATTGGTTTTTAATCATTAAATTAAATGGCTATTAATGCTTGATTATGTTTATGCCCCCTCCCATCCGCTTAAAGCCACTTTAGTTTTTTGCCCTGGAAGGAGTGCCCAATGGATTTATCTTTTGTAGTTGCCTAGACCAAAATAATTATCGGCAAAAAGTCACATGGCATATAAATAAAGTAATAAACCAATGACTTGGCCACATTTAGGGTATTATCATAATGATTCCATAATTTAATCAGATCGTATAGGGATAAACATAAAGTAGCAATTTAGGTGAATTAGTGGAAAATGATACTGTATAAAATTTTTTAAAAAACTAATAACTTTTAGGAGAGAAATAACACTTTTAGGATTTTGAGGATGACATGATCGTACATATAGTGATATAGATGTATTTTTGTATCTCAATACATCACAAAAACAAATTCAAAGAGACAAATACAAGGAGCTTTATAGACAAAAGCTCCAAAAAAAAAAAAAAAAACTCAAATCTCAAACAAGAAGATCGTGTAGATGATGAATGTCCGGTATCATCATCATCATCGTAGGAAGCTGTTGGGTGGGAAATGTCTTAAAGGGTTCTGTCGCAACAGCTCTGTTTCTCTGCAGTTGGTTAAGGAAATATTGTCAGATATTAGAAGTCATGATATTTGTTTGGTGAATCTAGAGAAGCTTTTTTGCTTACTTCTTTATCTCACGGCCATCATTAAGGGGAAGATTTGATGATGATGAGATAGTTTCATCACTCTTCTTCTTGTCTCCTCCCTCTCTGCATTTCATAACCATGTTAATAATGAAACATTTCTTGTTGCGAAAACATTTGAAATCGTCACAACTTACTCTGTACATTCTTCTTCATCCACAAAAACCTCAAAGGAGGAAGCAGAGGAGGCTGCTGCAGTTCTCACAATGGGTTTCTGAGGAACCTGTGAGGATATATAAATGCAGTAAGTGATCAATTTACAAAGATAGTTAGTTTTTGTTTAAGAGGCTAGAGGCAAACCTTAAATGATGCCCATTTTCTAGGTAAAGAATTGTTTTCTTTGTTCCTCTCTGCTCTGCCCCCAAGCATGAGCCAACTACTAAACTCTGGTTTTGGCTTGTCTGACTCTGGTTGATTCTCTGATGTAGTGTCCGAAACTGCATCTGTGTAGATAGGAAATGGTGTCTTGGATGATCTGCAAAAGACAAAGGGTTTACCATACTGAGTTGCACAATAATAGAGTTTTGCTTAAAGGTAACACAAAATCAATCAAACTGCTTACTGATTCGGCTTTAGTTTTTTGGCTAGTGGATTACTTCCTATCGCCTGCCTTCTTGCATCTATAGAAACATTTTCATGTAAGAGAGCTTTATCAAAAGATTCAGTGATTACCAAGTAAAAGTCAATGAGACTCACTATTATCTCCCCTGGACAGTATAGTGCCAAAGCTTCTTGACGGTAACTCATTGTTCTCCTTTGGTTCCTGCTGGAAAGTTGAACATTAATCATGATGTGAAAAGCCTTAGGGCATGCATAGATATACAGTTACAAACAGACAAAAACTTCTTACTTCATCAGCTGTGTTGGACCTTCTCATCGTCCTCACCATGAATTTCTTGTACGCATCATTCAACTTTTCCACTGGCTTTGCATTTCTGCACAAGTGCCACCTTTCAAATCAGACCAATAACTTGGAGCAAAACATGAAATTTTTAATAACATGTTTATTTTGATTACCTAGAGATTCCGAGATTGAAGATCTCATTTGCATTTTTAACCTTAGACTTAAACTCCATGTGCAAAGCATAAGCTATGTAGTACACAGCATGTGTCTTTCCAATGTCATTAACCTCCAAAAACTTGTAAATCACTTCTGCATCGGCACAATGCTCCGCCTTCAAAAATAACCAAAAATCATGAGTACTCTCCATAACAAAGAATAATCTTGAAGGAATTAGGTGGGGATAAAAGAGAACATTACATATTCCAACCAGACTTTGAGATAACGAAGATCATCCTTGTAACGTTCTGAATGCCAAAACTTACGAACACATTGCTCATATATCACTAACAATCCCGAGCATTCTCCTCCTGGTGGAAAAGCCTCCTGTACCCATTTTATACACCTTCCAAAAAACGCCAATAAAGAAGCTATCAAGTTTACAAATTGGTACAGCTTAAAGATTGGTTCAAGAAACCGAACTAGCTGATGCATTTCGTGAAATCAGCCAAAAAAAGCTGCAATTTTCAACAAGCCAATCAAGAAATATAAAAGGAACTCACTCAATCCAGGGAAAGAGAGGGTCTTCACCATCGTACTCATCGATCGCCTCAATCAAATTCCTAATAGTCAAAATCACAGGAAATTAAAATCAAATTCGAGCGACTGGAGTAAAACCCAAGAGAATATATGTGAAATTGAAAGCTGTACCTGCGTTTCTCGATGAGATTCTTCCTTAATTGATGGTCGGAGTGAGATTTGAGAGCGTTGTTGAGAAGACGGACATTGCGACCTCTCTTCAATGGCCGGACGTTCTCCTTGAAAAGCTCCCACTCATATCCAGTCTCCTGCTTCGAATTAAGAAACTCCGCCTCTGGATCTGAGATCTGAACCCTCGTTTCGGCCATCGTCGTTGCTTCGCTAAACTTGAGAAATTTTTGAAATTCAAGGGAATATAGCCGTTAGTTACTCAATGAGAGCTTCACAACTTTCTTCATTGACATATGGGGAGCGTGTAGACGCTTTTGCTGGCCCACATTTTTCTTGGGCCTAAACTAAATGGGCCAAATTTGATTTTTTTCGCTGCCTCACCTTTTTTCTGTAACCTTTAAAAACATGAAGTACGTTGGTGTTTAAAGTAAAAAAAGCAATTGATATTTGACAAGAAAAGAAAATTGATAATGATGTCAAAAAGAAAAATGATACTATTGATATAGCTGAACAAATAACAGACTAATCCAGAGTTAATTGTTTTTACTGTTTTCTTCTAAATTAGAGGGTTTTGAATGATAACAATCAAAGCCAAATAAAGAGAAAGTAAACTCTTTTACCTTCTTTTAGCTGCAAGCATAATTCACTTTTGCCTTGGAAGCTAAAACAGTTTCTCCACAAGATTCTCTCTGTCTGTCGGTTGCACAAGGGACGATCACATACATTGCGTTACACGTTAAACTCAGCATGCTCAATTATGATTGCCAAACAAAACGTACTCAACATTAGGAGTTGTACAAAGTCATGTTTTTTTATTGGAATTGATTGTAACAACTTCCACCGACAAGATACAAGATATATATAATCTCATATAGTATTAAATATGGTATCCTCAGTTTGAAAACAGTTGATAGCAAAAGAAAAAACCTCAAATTTGAAATGAAGAAAACAATATAAAATGGTATCCTCAGTTTGCCAATGTGACACATGATCGATCTCCTTTTCTTTTCTTTTGTTTTTTTGTCAAACGCTGAAACGCATATTATTAATAAATAAAGGCGAAACCGACATAGAGTTAGACTCCAGCACTAGAGGAAGAATTACACATGATCTCCTTTATTGACGTTTAAGTTAGGGAGAGAAAAAAAAA
>OVAQ01001786.1:0-15802 GCA_900406345.1 Erysimum cheiri
GAAGTCGAAGAGAGAAGAGAAAGAAATGTCGATTTGGGAAAAAATTTTCGAAACAAAACACGGACCCAATAACAAGCCGCCACGTCATCCTCATATACCAAGCCAAACACTTCTTCGCCAAGACACGAGATATGGTATACCCAACACTGTTCCAATTTTCTCTGATTATTATATAGGTCTAATATGTTTGGGTATACCCCAATAAACATGGCCTTAAAGTCACAATTAGCCAACTTAAAAAGAATATTGAAAAGGAAAAAGAACAATAATTAGACGTGATTGGGATATAAACTTTAGGTATGTAACGATGTTTTAACTTTATGTTTAATCCTTTTAAAGCTAAAATTTAGCTCACAAGGTTTTAGTGCTTTTGAATCCGTAAAAGTGCTTCTATAAGAAAATAACAGTCCAGAATTATTTTTTTGTTTTGTTCCATACTTTTCGTAGATTTACCTTATTTTTTAATCACAATCTATTTTTTAAACTTAAACTCTACAATCAATATTCTAAAACAACCATTTCAGTTTCAATCCCAACCAACCAGTTTCACGGGCTACATATGATGACTTGAAGAAGAAACAAAACTGAAAACGCCTGTCTGGATCAATAAGGAATATTAAACTTTTACAGCCTTAACGTTACAATGCCAATCGGCCCCAATATTAGATGGACGTTGGTATGTCATCAAAATAGTAATGCGTTATTTTTCTTTCGTAGGGTCGGTCATTGGTGAGCGACAATACGTAAACAAGGTTCGAAAGAAAGAAAATACATAAACTAATTGTGTGGATGTTGTCCGACCTCGTTGTCCTCGTGTCTAGAGGTGCATAGTTAATAACTCCGGCAATCAGTATCATATAACAAGTTTTTGTAAGAGTACTCTATTATCTCCCTAGTTTTTATTAACTTATTTGAAATATCATTAATTTCAGAAAACTATACTTAGTTTCGTGATATAGATTTTGAATTTTCGTAAGAAATTTTTCGAATCAGTTTTAACTAGATCTTTAATAAAGTTATAATTTCGTCTCTATTACTTTATATAAAAATATAACAGAAATTTTGATAATATGCAAAATCTTAAAATGATAATAAATAAAGTTTCAGTCTTTATAAAAGAGAAAAGAAAAATCAGCAGAAGGAAAACAAAATTTGATGTTGAAAATAATGTTCAAAATTTGATATATTAATCATGCATGTTGAAGGACCAAATTCGAATATTGTTACTGCGATTTTATTCATACTTGGCCGACATTTGAGTTTTGCTACAGTAAGATTTTCAATTTATTTGCTAGTTGAACCAAAAAAAAAAAAAAGTTTGAATTTATTGACTCAAAAAAGGAGTTCCGATTTTATATAATGCTGTTGGACCAGCAATAGCCCACATAAGGGTAGGGAATAAATAGGTGAGAAAGGGCTTTGCAGGCCTGGTGAGTGGTGACAAAAGATAATAGGTTTGTGAAGGAGTCATCATCTTACATGAAAAATGGCAATTTTTTTTTTAAGATGGGTACAAAAATAATATTCGTGAAACAAGAAAGTTAAATACTCCACTTATTGGTTTTGTGAGGTTTAAAACTGATACCTTTTCATGCATTTTGAAAACATTTCATAGTTCTATGTAAAATTTAGGTTCTGAATGTCTGTGTTTATGGGAAATAAATACTATAACTTTAGGGAAAATATGTTTTATTTATTTATTTACGTCAGCTGTTTTGGATTGATGAAGATTATAAGCACTAAGCATTATAATACTGCATAGATCTCAGATCCTGAGTTCAGAAATATTTAAATTATTTATTTTGGACTCATAGTCATTCAATAAGATAACTCAATTTAATAAAAAGAAAGAGCCACGAACATGATTTACAGTTCAGAAATCTCAAGAATCAACGGGAATCAGACCTGAGAAGACCTTGATATACTTAATTCTGATATTTTTTCCTTATAACAGACTCAAAAGTCAAAAGAGTGATGAACCATGTGACATTTTTGTAGAGAACAAATATAACGATATTTTTATTAAGCTATTATTGGATTTACATAACATATTCCACCTCAACAACAACGTCAAACCATGAAAAATTACACGTGTCACCAGCCCATTTAAACTCTGCCGTATATAATAATTACCAATCTCTGATCAATGAAACCAAATTTTAAATCAAATTATTGAAATTAACACCGACACTAAAAATTAAAATGGTACTACTATACTATATAAACTGAATATTTTGAATATGTAAATAATGAGATCCTAAGCCAAAACGACTGCGTAAACAAACGCGGCGAAAACGGTACCGGCGGCGAAAGCTTTGTTGGAGAAAGCGACGTTAGGTGGAGGAGCGGCGGCGTCAGAAGGGGTTGGAGAAAGGTCTCCGGGACTAACTCCGGGACCTTCCGGTGCAGGTGGAGAAGCGGTGGGGACATCAGATGCAGAAGACGGAGGAGTAGCGGTGGGGGCAGGGGTGGCAGCAGGTGGTGGAGTGGTGGCCGGAGAGGGAGTTGCGGCGGGTGGTGGGGTGGAGACGGGAGGAGGAGTGGCGGCAGGAGGAGGAGGAGGAGTGACGGTGGTGGTGGGAGTAGGAGCCGGAGCTTGAGCTAGGCATGAGGTAGCGAAGAGAGCAACGATGAAGAAAGCTTCGATGATCTTCGAATTCATTTTTGCTTCTCTCTAAAGATTGTTTCTCTGTGTGTTTTGTAATTCGGAGAGGGAGAAGATAGAAAGAGTGAAGCAGTGTGGTTAAGGTGAGGAATGACGATTGAGGTATATAAAGAGAGAAAGGGCTTAGTCGCTTAGAACAATAATTATATAATAAGTATCCAATCAAATATCTTGCGGAGTGGGGAAATAATTATTCGTTTATTGTTAAAATAATGATTAGAACCACTCATAGGTAGGCTAGTAGTAGGAAAGATTTCGGACTGAGGGTGAAATTTTCAATAATCCAGGTTCGAATCCCCACGGCTGCAAACACCTTAAGTGGCCACCGCAGACAATTTAAAATCGGGCTATGCGGCCTCCAGTAACTACTCTTGCCGCCTTCGGGACGTACGCAGTGGGCTAGTCTGGTCCATTGGACTTGAGATACCTGGGTTATCCAAAAAAATAAAATAATAATGATTAGTATCTAGGTATTGAAACGAAGGAATAAGCGAAAATGTTTTAATAGTAAAAATTAGCAAATTTGTTTGATCAGTAACACAAAGACTTACGAATTATTTTATTGTAAATAGAGTATATATACGTCTCCAAAACTAGAAACATAAATAAGTGATAGATCATTTATCACTATAATGTAGTCGCATATAGGTATTTATATAATGCAATTTTGTAGGTTTTTAGGTTAACTCAACTTCTAGCTCTTAGTTGTTTTTAGTGTTATCATCATTTAATTGGAATAACATTGGATAATTCAATAGTAGTAGTATATTTTTGTACTCCATCTTACAGTCCAATACTGGCGTGCAAGCGCATAGTAGTAACATGGGAAAGGGGTTTTGAGCATATAGGTATTATTATCTGATCTGTTGTTTCGAAAGTCGTCCAATATAAATTTTCAACGGTTTGAGATAGACCGTAAAAAACCGTTGGTTTAACTCGGTTAACAAGAAACTCCAAATCGTATCATTTTTGTCAATAATTGGAGAGAGAAGTAAACATATACGTACTACTGTGTAGTATGTAGGAGTATTGAATATCATGTTTGTCTTTCTGTCTACTCGATCCACCCACCGGTAATATCTCTTTGCCTATATATATGAACCTTAATTACAAAAATACAGATCTATCAAGAAAAGACGATGTCGTTATTATCGTATATCCCATGTGCGTAGCAGACCATCAGGATTACTATTATGGTTGTATTGTGCTTGTTACCGTTGGATATTGCTGTTATTGTTTTATTTGTTTTCTTTTGTCGACTGTTATCTCTTGTTTTATTGCCAGTAAGTAACAAGAGTTGGAGCTAGCTGTCAGAGAATTTTATATAGTTAAATAATCAAACAATATTATAGTATATAACAAATAAAACGGTAATATAACGGAAGAAGACAACCGATAGCCTTTTAAATGTCCTTTTAACAGTGAATCCAGAAGGTTCAAATTTTATTTTCATTATTAAAATTAATTATAATTGGTATTTTGATAAAATGAACTGAATTATAGTTGGCAATTTTATGAGGCCATATGATGTGAAACCAACCGACGATTATACATTATACCTACAATTCAAGGCACTGAATTGATTGATTAATCCCTAACTAAAGTCTTCACAATAGTAAAGATAATTTACATCCAGCTTTAGTGTCATTAATTTGATCACCAATTCAAAGAATTGAGAAGATCACTACACGTTGTTCCAGATGATAACGACAAGTTCGTTATGCACTCTAACTTGTTTTGCCACATATGCTCTAAAGAGTAAAGATTAGGTTTCTTTCGGATATGATGTAATAAAAAAAAAAAAAAAAAAAAAAAAAAAAAAAAAAAANAGAAAATGTATATATCCATGATTCGCAATAAGATTGATTACATTGAAAATGTGGATTGCTGGAAGACTACCTTGACTCCAAACCACATATTGTTCTTGTTCATCGTAAAAGAAAACCATGATGGCCCATTTGTGTCATTGTGTGTCTAATATTTAGCCAAGAAGCATAAGAGACGGCAACATTATGATTTTGATTATCTAAAGATACATTGTGATTTTGCACACACAAAAAATATATATATCTTTGAGAATTATGATTTATTCTTTCAAGTAAGCTTCTCCATACATTATTTTCTTTATCTATATGTATCTATTGCAGCTCTTGAAAATTTGAAAAATATTTAAAAGACCACATAGACAAATACTATGATTTCAAAGGATTCTTCTTTCCGGGCCGAGAGTTATGGGCCTTTCTATTTTCTACCACAATGTTACGAAGAAAATGAACCCACATTAACGGTCTATTTCCGGGCCAGCGATAAACTAAATTGACTACAATGCGAATATAAAATTAATCGATTTGAATGGATTATTTTGCCGCAATGTTTTGGGATATGAATTATATTATTATTCAAAAATGAAAGTTAATTACTATCTGACCATTGACAAAAAATCGAACTAATCCCTATTATATTAAAAGAGAAGTACGTTTAGCATATAAAGAAAGAAGTTATCGGGTTATTACAGTATTGCCATTGGTTTTTACACATAAAAATCGATTTTCATTAAGGTTATTTTCGTCAGTTTACAAAATCAATGCTAATTGGGTCGGGTCAATTTTTGAAATTAACCCGAAATTAAACTATTTGGTCCGGCTTAATCGGGTAATCCGTATGACCCGGGTTTTAATAAGGCAAAGTTTCGGATCCCTTAGATATTAGCTCAACTTCCTAAATTTTCTATACCTTAATAAATGGGATTAATATAAAAAATTCTAACTAAATATTCATAACAATCGCATATTCCTTAATTTATCTACCCTTCCTAATTTATCTCTATCATAATAAATCCAATTAATATCACATCCAAATTAAAAATTCTAAATTACAGAATATTCCATAATCTTAGCCACTATTAGTTAAGCAATTAAAACGAAATTACCTTAAATGATACAAAATTTATACTCTTACGGTTTCATTGGACAATTCTAATCAAGATCATAACTATAAAATCCTAATTAAATATTCAAAATTTTATATTTTCTAAATAAACGTCACCAATAATAGAACTTTGAGTTTGTGTAAAAGAAAATATATAAGACATATCAATTTATCTAAATTGTACTATAGAATCGATTTTGTTAAAAAAGTACAAATAATCATGCAATTTTGAATTCTTTTTTATCTTAATTCTTAATTCTACTTATTTAAATATAAAAGTTATTTTATGGTGTACTGTATATACATAGAATCGATTTTGTTTAAAAGGTACAAATAATCATAAGTTAATGACCAGAGTTTAAATTATTATAATTATCATTATCATTACGGGTAAATCAAGATTAAAATTTGTAAAAACAAAATGGATGGATGTAAAATTGACTTAGATTTAATAGATGTAAAATTGACTTAGATTTAATGGAACGGGTTATATAGCGGGACGGATTATATAGCCGGATGGATTACATAATGGAACATCTTATATATCAAGGCGGGTAATCAATATTATATAAATTTAAAATATCATTAAGTCGGTGTTACAACACGGGTAAAATCTTCAATTTATTATTTTGTAAACACTACCAAATTTAGAATATTAAACATATCAAAAATTTTGCCTCATTACTTTCTTATTTTATAACTGGGAAAAAAACGAGTTTCAATAGCTCCCGAATCGTATACCGTCTTATCCTCAGCGTTAGTAACCGACAATATAAAAAAAGTCAACCCGTGCTGTAGCAAGCTCACCGACAATACACGTTTATTTTAATTTTCATTGACTACACTAATTTTTACCTTATTAATCTATGAAAATAATTAATTATTAATATTCTTTTTAAAAATGTACAAAAATATACCTCCGCGGTGGTCCGCGGGTTAGATCCTAGTTGATGTTAAAATGGGACTACCCTGCTCATTTAGACATGTCCGTTTTGAACCCGTTTATACTCTGTCCGTTTATACCCTATCCGTTTAGACCCTGTACCCGTTTATACCATGCCCATTTATTTAGTCCGTTTAGATCCGTTTAAAATTTTTTTTTTTTTTTTTTAAAACTAAAGAAATATGAAACTCCGAAAGCTTTTTTTTGTTTTGTTTTGTCAAACTCTCAAAGGGTTAAGATGAACATTTCCAAATTAGATCATCACACCGGCAAAGTCCGTAACTTGATCAAATTTGAAAAGAGCTGTGACTACGAAGAATATGAATTGATAACCCACCTACACAAAAACGCTATATTAGGAAAGACCCAACTCGTGATTTATCCAGAAACGACAAAATGAAAAGATTGCACCGAAGAACTCACGGTGACAATGGCGGTGATTGCTAGGTAATGGGAATCGATTACTTTCACCATTTTCTCCGACCAACGATAGTGATGTTATAAACGGAAGTAACATCAATCTCCAGCAGATTTTGGGTTATAATTTTCGAGTGATTCCAGATTTTGATTTTCACTTTTTCAGTGGTGAGGGAAGCCGGAAGCGATTAAAGCATCGTCGTTTGGAGAGATAAACGGGTAGCCCGTTTAATTTTAATCATACTACTGTTAAACGGGTCACGGACTTAAAAATTTGTAACAGGCCCGTTTAAGCCCGCGGGCATCATGCCCATTATAACATCACTATCTAAAACTCTTGACGATTATGTTCGCGCACAAGGATACTCCAAAACCTGACGAAGAGAGTTAGTGTCTGTTCGATGTTAGGACACACATATCCATGTTTCCAAACAGCCAGTAGATTCCGAAAGGGATTACGGTTTAACATAACGGCGATGGCGCCGGAGAATCACCGGAAACAGAAGAACCCTAGAATCCTATGCCTTCATGGATTCAGAACTAGTGGTCGGATTCTCCAAGCGAGTATAAGTAAATGGCCAGACACAATTCTCCGAAATCTCGACCTTGATTTTCTTGACGCTCCTTTTCCGGCCACCGGAAAATCGGACGTCGAGCGATTCTTTATCCCGCCGTATTACGAATGGTATCAGGCTAACAAGGTTCGTTGCAAAGAATCCCCTAAATCAATGTTTTTACACTGAATTGTGAAGAATTGTTTTTGTTAATTTGCTGAATTGTACTCAGATTGAAGTTATATAATATCACTTGATTTGTGTGTGTGTGTGTTTGTAGGAGTTTAAGGAATACAGGAATTTTGAAGAGTGTTTGGCTTATATAGAGGACTACATGATAAAGAATGGACCTTTTGATGGTTTTCTTGGTTTTTCTCAGGTTGGTTTTGATACTTGGGCGATATTCTAGTATTCTGATCACTTTGATATAATATATCAGCAGGATCGTGGACTGTTGATTCTTGATCCATTTTGTTATGTTCAATTCTTGTAGGGAGCTTTTCTATGTGCGGCTATTCCGGGAATGCAAGAACAGGTACATAACCAATATGAGCTTTTAAAGAATGAATCCTATTGTTAGAATTGTTATAAATTGTTTTGTTTTGAGTAGGTGTGTGATTTTGAAACAGTTTGTAGGGAATTAGTGAGATTGAATCTATGTATGAGCTTTTGAAGAATGAAACCTATTGTTGGAATAGCTTTTGTTCTAAGTCAGTGTTTGATGTTGTAAACTGATTGTAGGGAACGGCTCTAACTAAGGTGCCAAAAGTCAAGTTTTTAGTGATAATATCCGGAGCCAAAATTCCAGGGTTGATGTTTGGAGAGCCTAAAGTTGCTGTTAATGCATTCTCATCTCCAGTTTGTTGCCCGTCACTCCACTTCATAGGTAAACCGCAACAACGTCCCTTTGCATGTTCTTCTCTCGATTTCATTGTTAATTAGTAATCTAAGATACTGATCAATGCCAAGTTTCTGTCTAGTTTTTTAAAGCGTACATTAATAGTGTGGCTTTGATGTGTAACCAAGATTGGCATGGAAGTGTTTAAATTACATGTTAACATTAGAGCTTCTCTGCTACAACATCTCGATTGACTTTTGCTGTTTCTATTCAAAAACCACATACGACACTAAAGATAACTTCTCTGCAGTGTTTTTGGAATCTTAATTGAGAATGGAGATACTGTATTATGCATCGGTTTTGCAGGCGAGAGGGATTTCTTGAAGACAGAAGGCCAAATTCTTTTAGAATCATTTGTAGAACCAGTGGTGATCCATCATTCAGGTGGACACATTATTCCGAAACTCGGTTAGTAAGCAAAAGAAGTTGATCATTTTTAACTTCTCGTTACATTAAAAGCTCTGTTTTTATATAAGAGGAAGGAGAAATCTACAATGGAAGCAAGTAATATATAGATCTTTCTCTTCTTGTTTTGCTCTTATGAGCTTATCTTTATCTTCTGCAGATACTCAAGCTGAGGAGACAGTGTTGAGCTTCTTCCAGAGGATTAGGCAGATGCTTTCTGATGAATCAGGTCCCGTAAGAAGCTTGATGTGATTGAAAGCTGATCCAATGGGTTCCTTTAGATTAGATGATCTTGCCATTATAAATTTGTGGGATGTGATTATTCATTCTTCTGGATATGTTTGTCCGATTTAGTCTTTAATCGAGGGACAATTCAATAATCGTAATTTACTAACCAAAATGGATGTGCCCATTCATGTCATCAAAATTTATACATGATGGTCAAATGTTTTGGTACAATTGTTTAAATATATAAGCAGCCAATATTTGTTTTTCTCTATATTACAAAACACTAGTATTACATTCATATTTCGGTTAATATCTTTCTACACTTATAACAAAATAATGGTCTGTTCTAGAGAAATTTTTTAAATTTGTCGAAAAAGCAATACTTTCTATAAACACCATTATTTTTTTCCTTTTCCAAAACATCCATTTATGCAACTCAATTTATTACAGTATTGTTTACAATAAACAACCGATAGCATAACCCTGATTTTATTCCCTTTTATTAATTGGGGGATAACATTCACATAAATTTCCTACTTTTTTTCAATTCGAAGAAAAATGATGGGAGAATTTAAAAATAAAAATAAAAGTAAAAAAAAAAATGGTGGGAGAAAAAAAAGAATGGAGGTGCACTAAAGAAGATGAGTTAAATTATTGTCCTTCTGATGTAGTATTTATGGTCAAATGGATTCTCATGATAATCTATGAGTTCCACTTGTGACAAAGTTTTACTTCTCTTTCAATCTACCCTTATACCCTATTAACTTAGCCTTGTCGGCTGCTTTTTAGTCTTTTTTATATACTTTAAACCTTTTTTTCTTTCTTGTATGATATCATTGATTGAACATATCGAATTACAAATCCTATGATTACCCCCAATTTCAAAATATTGTTTAGGCTATATATGATAAACAGTTGACGTCGACTTGTTTGTGAAAGTTCAGACTTATATATATATATATATCATCATAACTATTCCCACGCTTGCAAAGCTTTGACTGTTTAGTTTTTATACAGTCCACACCAGTGGCGGAGCTAGAAACTTTTGTTAATGGATCAAAAAAAAATTTACTAAAAAATTACAATATATAAATTATTAAAATAAAAAAATTATCTTTAAATATACTATATGTTTACTCATAATTAAACTTTTTATATCATTATTTCATATTTGCATGGGTGAAAATTCATAATTATATTTATATTGGGTCAAATTTTAAATGTAAACCCAATTAAATAAAATGGGATCAAACTAGAACATAACTTTTAGAAGTTTTTCTTTTATTTTTTATCAGATTATTTTGTTAATGGGGTCAAATGTGATTTTTGCATGGGGTCTTTTTAATTTTTTCTTTAAAGACATAATATACATGTGTAAAATTAGTTGGGGTCAGCTGACCCCCCTTTGACTAACCTGCCTCCGCCCCTGGTCAACACTTAAGCTTAACAGTCATCCATCATAATCTATTTTCAATAGTTTGCTTATGTATATCTTGAATTAGTTGTTTGGTCTAAGCCAGTTTTTTTGTGTTGTTTTGTTTTCCCTATTCTCAGTTCATAACAAACCACAAATCCTGTCTGGTATAAACTGTCGATGAATAGTTTTACATTTTTTGTTTTTCTTTATACTATAACTTCTGTCTCTATTAGTTTTATAATTCATTAATTCATGTTATGATTTCTTGTTAAGTTATCTTTTGACATTTAAAATTCTGAAAGTCTGTTTTACATTTTCTCAAGCCGAAATAATTTTCATCCATGATTATAAGAAATGTAAAATTATTAGTATATGAATATGAAATATGAATAATGAACGGAGACCAATCCTCTGTGTGTCTCCACGTAGGAAAGCGGTTTCCCGCCAGCTGACAAGTACACGTCAGCACGTAACATCAAACGTCTTTCAGTATCCATTTGCTTCATTTCCTCCTCTCATATACATTAGTCGGTGTTTTTTTATTTTCAGTTTTTTCTTTTCTCGTAACATTACTTTACTTTTTCTTGTTTTTTGTCATCTGATTTATTGATAAAACTTAAAAAGATACATTGTAATAAAATATTTAGCCGGCGGAAGACAAAGATATCCTCGAAATCTAAAGTCCAAAAAAGGGAAACTAAGCCGGCGGACGAAGGAAAAGTCTCCGGAAGCTAAGCCGAAGGAAAACGAGAATTCCTCGGAGTCTAAGCCCTATACAAGGGAAACTTAAAAACAATACATACAAAACATAAATTTTAAAACCGACTGTAAAAGAGATCAAAACCTTAATCTAAAAACAGAGGCAAACTATTTTTAACCCGAAGAAATAAAATTACCAAAAACAATCAAATCAACCTTCTCTTTTGAACAACCTTTGAATGCGATTTACCAATGCTGCCCGGGGCCAACCTTTGCATACTTTACTTTTTCTTTGTTCGTAATCGTGTCAAATGAGTTATATTATTCACTCTTAATCTTTACTTCGAAATTTGCGCCCAACAAAACATTCGCATTTATTATAGATGCGACACAAATGTTACTTTAATCATAGTATAATAGTATTGTTCTGATGAATGGTCAGCTGTATTATTTTTAAAAGTTTAATTTAAATCACCACAAATTTGTGTGGAAATATTACTTCAGTTTTCCAACATTTTATTGTTCTATGAGATTGGATTAAATATTTGAATGTTAATGAGAGCGAATGTTGGTTCTCTTCTCGGGTTCTCCGTATATCAACGCTATACGAGATAAAAATAAGGAATGCAAATGTTTCAAACTTTTTATTTTTATTTATTTTTAATATTACGTCCACAACATTTTCAGATGTTTTACAAATAACTTGTGTAAATTCATAATGCAATTTCGTGTTGACAAGACAAATGATTTGACTGAATTAATGAAGAGACTAGTCATTAAAAATGTAATAATGTATGAGCATTAGTGCTGGTCAGAGTTGCTTAAATTAAAATCATATTGTTAAAAAGGAAATAATAAAGCATAGATAAACTAAAAAAACTGTGGCCGTAGATCTAACGTCAGTATAAGTCAATCAGACGGTGATAAGCTGAGAAGTGATCATCTCATACGTTTCTTCTTCACCTTTGCAACAAATCTACAAGTATTAAACTCTGTTTTATTCGATGACAAACTCAAAAATAAAACAAAGTTTTCTAGTATTTATACTGAATTACTCCATAGTAATAATTCTGAAAAGTTGACAAAAAAATTCAGACCTTGAAATTATTAAGGGCATTACTGATTTTGATGTGATTAGACTGCCCATCACTTTATTGCAGAAATATTAATGCATATATTTATGCTATTGGCATATGGACAAAAATAATTATCGCGTTTATTTTGATTCTATCCCCTTTTTTAGTTTCCCAAAAAGTTATCTCTAATACCATCCCTTCCCTTCTCTTTATTTTTAAAATGCTACACTAAACTCTTTGTATTGCATGTCCAAAAATAACAAAAGCTTATTTTCATTTTGACAAAATTGTAAAAAACGTTACTAGTGTTTATAAGACGAGCCCTAGAAGTAATCCTGAACAGACAAACATAATTTTTATATCAATTTAGTTTAAGATTATATAAATATTTTTTTAGTAATAACCTAACAAAAAAAATCAGTATATTAATGGAACCAACTAAAAACAAAACTCAAATCAAATTTTGTTTTTTTAACGTACTCAAATCAATTTTCTTTTCAAGATCATAAAGATGGTTAAATTCTATGATCTAATACAAAGGATCGTTGACAAAAAAACCATGGTTAGAGCAGTCCGACCAAATTGACTAAAATAAAAGGAGTTACCTAATTAATAGATAAGAATAGTGGCTCTTCAACTATTGTATGTTAAAAATTAAAATTAGTAAGAAAGAAAAAATGTACTCCAAAAGATAAAGAAAGCGTTACAAAGTGTGGTTGAGGACAGATTATATTAGATTCCGAGTTCCAATAAACAAGAATGTATATAGCAAAAATAAAATAAAAAAACACTTCTCAAATCCCAAATCTAAAAGAGAGAGATAAAGAGAGAAAGATAATCTCTTTAATGTCCACATTCTCTCTCTCTTCTTCTCCTCCTTCTTGAGAACCTCCTCTCCCACAAAAACGACGTAGTTTTAACATTTCTCCACTTCTTGAATGGAGTTTGAAGACAACAACAACAACGACGAGGAGCAAGAGGAGGATATGAATCTTCACGAGGAAGAAGAAGAAGAAGACGACGCCGTTTACGACTCTCCTCCTCTCTCTCGTGTTGTGGCCAAAGCCTCGACAGAAAGTCATGAAACAACCGGAACAACCTCCACAGGCGGCGGTGGAGGATTCATGGTGGTTCACGGCGGAGGAGGAAGCAGGTTTAGGTTCCGTGAGTGTCTGAAGAACCAAGCGGTGAACATAGGAGGACACGCGGTGGATGGTTGTGGTGAGTTTATGCCAGCTGGAGTCGAAGGTACCATCGACGCGCTAAAATGCGCCGCTTGTGGCTGTCACCGTAACTTTCACCGCAAGGAATTACCTTACTTCCACCACGCGCCGCCGCAACATCAGCCTCCTCCTCCTCCGCCGGGATTTTACCGTCTTCCAGCTCCTGTAAGTTACCGACCACCACCGTCACAAGCTCCTCCTCTTCAGCTCGCTCTTCCTCCTCCACAAAGAGAGAGATCGGAAGATCCAATGGAGACTTCTTCTGCTGAGGCAGGAGGTGGAGGGATTAGGAAGAGGTTTAGGACTAAGTTCACGGGAGAGCAAAAGGAGAGGATGTTAACTTTAGCTGAGAGGATTGGTTGGAGAATTCAGAGACAAGACGATGAAGTGATTCAGAGATTTTGTCAAGAGACTGGGGTTTCGAGACAAGTTCTTAAGGTTTGGTTACATAACAACAAACACACTCTTGGTAAGTCGCCGTCACCACTTCATCATCATCAGCCTCCTCCTCCTCCTCCTCCTCCACCACAGTCTTCGTTTCATCATGAACAAGACCAACCATGAATCTTCTTTGATCACTAGGGTTTTAATTTAGCATAATTATTTACTTGAGGAATTTGAGATCAGAGGGCTTTTATTGTTTAATTTATGTACCCATTTTCGTCTTTCATGATTATGTTTATGATGTTGGTGATGATCTTTCTGGTTAATTACGTTTTGCATTAGTAACTTCTTAATCTCTTAGCAAAATCCTTGATATGTTTAGCTATAAGTTACTGACGTCCTTGGTAGCATCACATGTGTCAGTGTTTGAATTATCATGTTTTGTGTATGAATTTATATGAAGTACTTGATCGTGCATATGTATGTGTATTTAGTGTATATATGCATTATATATACATGTGTTTTCATTAGCATATGGTTCATTTTTTCGTGTATATTTGTGTGTAAATCTTTAATTCTCCCTAAGCTTCTCTACTGGTGTTTGAGTGTTATGCTTGACCATTTTTTCCGCACACACACATTTATAGATCTGATAGTGAATTCTTGTTTCTTAAGTTCTAGGTGTTTATTTGAGAGTTACTATATTTTCTTGATAGTATACATACATATATATGCCAAATTGGTTACGGTTGTTGTTATTATTTTTTTTTGGTCATGGACGGTTGTTGTTATTATTATATGTTTGTGTAGTATATATATACTTCTCATTTAATTGTCCAATGAGTGTAGGACTCAAATGTGGATCGGTCGGAATCTCCTTGGGATGGAGATCTCTGCCCTAAAAATATATTTCAATGGCTTATATTAACATAAATGCGTGTATTCCTCAATACCAATCAGTATAGATATATACTACAGTATTTCTTAACTTAAAATAATTTAATTTTTCCCCTTGGAAATGAAAAAGGTGAAATAACATCAGCTAGCAGCTGCTACAGTATTCTGATTCCTGGGAATTAATTCTTCACTTATAAAAAAAAGGAGACAAAAACTCAAAACATGTCGATGTATCCAAAGCTTCATCCTCTTTATGTCTTTCTAATTATTTATATTATATGATGTATATGTGTATTGATATGTGTATCTATCTATATATATACAATGTTAGTTCTTTGAAGATCTGGGGAAGGAGACATGTGGGCTCTTTGGAAGCAAGAAGGAGATGAGATGAAAACATATGGGCACACATACATAACCGCATTAATGATGTTCTTCTTCCAAATCCCTAGACCTTCACCTGAAATTAATTTTCTTAAGATCACTCATTCGTTAATTTAGCTATTTGGTTGTTTTTATATTATGATATGATAATTTGAGTAATTTACACTCAATTTAATCGAGCAAAACCTTTTCAACTGGTTGCATGTTTCTTCTTAATTTCAGTAAATCATTTAGTAGTAATAAGATCAAATCGAACAATTAAGTTGTAATAATTTAAAGTGGGCCTATATATCAACTTATTCAAAGTGTGTTTGTGTGGAAAACTCACTGACCGAGGTATATATGTACATCTCTGTCTTACATATACACCTGATACAAAAAAAAATTGAATTCAAATGAAATTAGGGTTTTGAGTGATAGTGAAATGAAATATGCAGATGAAAAAGGGAACCAAAATGATTGTAAAAGGAAAGAAGAGGCAGATAAGATTCGAGTCCCCATCTCACGGCCATTTCCATATTTAGCTTTTCATGTCTCAACCTCTACATCTTTTCTCTCTCTCTCTCCCTCCCCGAGACAATGCAACATAATTCGAAAAAGAGAGAAAGATAGACAAATATACACACAAATGAAGGGACTTGAAATGTTGAATTTTCCAAGTCCAACTAATCCAATTTGTCCAAT
>OVAQ01001787.1:0-15802 GCA_900406345.1 Erysimum cheiri
AAGAGAAAGTTTTCCAAATTCCATAAGAAAAAGTTAATTTTTTTTTAAATCTTTTCCTTTATCTTTTTAAACTCCAATTTTCCAAGTCTTCCAAATCTATTCATAAGTCCTTTTTCCTTTATGATTCATCCCAAAACGTGCTCTTATGTTCTTTTCAAATCTTCCAGAAACTTCTCACGTACATAAAACAATAACATCCTGTAATACTTCCTGTAGTACTTCTGCAGTGGTACAGCAAGTACTTCAACAGCTGAAACACAACAATTCTCTAAAACTCGGTCACCATAACATCAACACAAACTACATCGGAGACCGTCCTCGATTGTCTCCTTCATCACGAATTGAGCTAAGTCGGCTACAAACATTTTGTTTTAATTTCTTCTAACAAACATACTGTAATATATACAAAGTAGATTTTCATTTCATCATTTGTTAGAAATTTTGTTCGACACATTTTTTCTGGCAAACTTACACTGGCTTATGAAAAAAATGCTATGTTTCAATCTTTTGAGGTTTACTTGTTCGTGACTTAATTATTTCTTAAATTCTGCAAGCCATATTATTAAATTTGTTGCGCTTGATTCAACGAATGTCACACACACTACGCGACGTGTCTCACACCTCTATACTCGTTTTTAGACAGAGAATCTTAATTTCATATCAATAATTAGAGAAAAAAAGAATCATACAAAAGTGAATAACTTGCGTTTAGCAAGGTCAACAACCAACAAACATTCACCAATCGCTTTCTCATGGACATCGTTTCTCAGCACTTGAGGGAGGAATAGCCAAACTCCCGTCACACTCACAAACGTCAGAACTGAAAGACCGGAGACAGCCCGGTGCGGTGGCCTCCATGATAGTGTTCTCTTCACCGCTATCTCAGTGGCAGTGGCAGCACCGTGCAACACAAAGAAACAAGTGACTTCCCAAGTTGGAGGCTCAAGGATTATGTAAAAGTAGAGCAGCTCATGCATCAAGCCCGAGACAAAAAACGAGGCCATGACCCCGGCAAACATAGCCCTGTTTGGACCGAGTAAGGGTTTGAAAAAACGCTGAACTGGGATGTGGATGGTTGAGCGTAGGACGGCTGAAACCATGAGGTTCCATCTGCGGCTCCAGAAGTCCTGTAGAGAGGTGGCTAGGTAGGGCTCATTGAACACTGGCTCGATGTCACATCCAAGAAGAGTAGATACCACCGCCCCGACAAACACCAAGACAACTTCCACTTCAAGGTAAATATGGAGACAATAGAGAGCCAAGATAACGAACCGAGGCAAACTGTCTCTGTATTCATAGACATGTAACAAGACGCCAAAGACCAAAATTTTGACACCCAAAATCCATCTAGGCATAGGTTCATTCTTACAATGACGATTCGTGACCGCATTTGGAGAAGGGTTTTGTCTGATTTTGATGGGCAAACAAGCAAAGCAGATGAAACGGGAGAGTTTTGGGGGAAGTGGAAACAAAGGTCCTTCATCGAAGGCAAAGAGAAGAAGATTGAAGTTTGCGAGCCATGAGAGAAAAAGAGCTGAAATGGCGCAAAAGTGCACACAAGAGAGGAACAGAGGAAGAACAAGAAACAGAATGCAGATCGGAAGAATGGAGAGGAGACGAAGAACACCTTTCGAGATTTTAGATGATATGTAATAACAGTATGATAAGGAGATTAAAGCAGAAATCCATACCTCAATTAGATTTCTAAACTTTTCTTCCATTTCTCAGATCTGTCGTTTGCTAATTCTGTGGAAGCACCAGACTTTGACGTGGTCACGTGGTCCTGTATTAAAGCTTAAAGACGATAGAAGCCGACCTTTTTTTAATTATTATTAAACAGCCAAAAGGTCCACTAGCTAGACATGAGTGGCAGAGAAAAATTCTAGATTTCTTCTATTCTTCCTACAACTTAAATGAGTGAGACACAATAATCGAGCAAACTATAAATGCTGCGACTACAAATATATTGAGAGCTGGTCTAGTCATTAATCCAACCGCCCGATCGACTAACATAAGGGTAGTTCGGGCCAGGAGCAAAACCCATGGGACTCATTTCAAAGTCACTAGGTGGTGGAGGTTGCAGCGGAAAGCCATGAGGATCAAAGAGATTGTGTCCACTAGGTTGCATTGGAGGCTGAGGTGGAAAAGAGCTCATACTCTGGTAATTCATTTGATCAAAATGAGGCGCATAGCGTTGTTGCATTGGGAATGCATTGTCCATCAGATTTGGAGGAGGAGGAGCTAACATGGGATCCAAGTGCCCTCCATACCCCTGCGAATACTCTCTTGGATCAACTCCTCTATCGAGGTTAGAGTATCCTCGGTAATCAAACATCATCTCGTTAGGACCATTCCTTGTAGATGGTGCCAATGGAAACTGATCCGGCATAAAAGGAGGATCCGGCATTCTGTGGCCTCCACCAAAACCATACCTAGCAGCAAGACCATCATCGAAATGGGACATACTTACACCATAAGATGGTTCAAAAGCTTCAAATAGTTTCTGACCCGTATTTGCTGGTGATGGACGAACAGTGTAGATGTCCTCTCTTGAAGATCTTACAGAGCTCGGCCTATTCTGGGTTTCTTCAGGTTTTCGAATGCCCTTCACTTTACTGTCGAGTTCTCTAATATCCTTTCCCAAGTTACTTTTTGTCCTTGTTATTACAGGCAGAGATGCTTCTACAGACTCGTGAGATCTTTGAGGTGTTGTGTTGGAAATTGATGTGCAGACAGCATATATATCATCTGGAGAAGACCTAGCAGGACTTTGCCGATCAGATGTCATTTCGGGAATTTTTACGTTGATGCTCTCCGGTGCTCTATTCAACTCTCCTCGATCCTCTTCCATGTTATTGCTCTTCCAATCCACATTATTAGAATCCATCGACTTCCCAAGCTTCCTAACAGAGTAGTCTTTGGCCTTTTCCTCCTTTTTCAGCTGACTTCTCTTTGACAAGTGATCTGACTGATGTATACGTGCTACAGTTTCCCGCGCTTCAATTTTCTCAGAGAGTAAAATGTTATTAACACATTCGGCTACCTCGAGTTCATCTTTTTCCATAGGAACATCTTCGTTTCCCAATGTGTAATTCTCCCTGATTTCAAAAGGACTATCTCTCGGTAGAGTATTATCATCACACATGACATCCGAAGCTCCAAGACGATGCAAAGATGTGTTTGCTTCTTCTTCAATTTTCTTTAACTTTGAGCTCCCCATATCCCTAGACAAATGATAATGCTTTTCCGCTATTTTCTTGTGCTTGGCTGCAAAGTCGGACCGACTCCAGAGAGAAAGTGGCGGTGGAACATTATTCCAGTCTTCTACTTGTTTGTCTTCGTCATTGACAGAACCAGGCAGGTAAAATGACTGAAAGGAATAAACAAGAAGCAAAAATTTTAATTGAAAATCAAGAAAGGCTCACTCTCTCAGAAAGCAAAATCAAGAGGGGGCAGACCAAAACAAAAGGGAATAATTTACATTTCCAGATAGGAACGTCTCATCCTCCCATATAAGCACATAAGATGACTTCTTTTTATCTAACCTGTTGAGAAAAGTGACATATTTACAAGAGAGAGGAGTCGTTATTTTAGTGTTATAAAATGGTACAAAGGAGCAGATGAGATAGATGGAAACTGAAACCTTTCAGTCTCGGGAGGAACAATGAGAATGAGAATCTTTGGACGAAACTCAAGAGCCTTTGTAATAAACTTGTTTGCAAGAGACGCATTGACTCCAAATGGCGGATTTAGCCCCATAATCTACTCATAATGCCAAAAATAAATAATCAGATATGAAAACTATTTCAAGGACACGGGAACTTACACAAAGTACAGATTAAAAGGAGAATCTTATCATACCAGCTTTGAACCTGGTTCCAGCTCATCTTTGCTAACAGTCATCCAATCCTTTTTCTCAAAATTGAAATTATTCTGAAAGTAAGATAAATAATTCAATGAGTAATCCTAGAAGACTGATGAATAGAACACACCACAATCCAGCATATGTTGCTGCCGTGTGTCAGTTATAAGGCTTTACAACTTACGAGAATAGTAGGTACACAAGTCATTACCTTCGCTTGAAAAAGATCGTAATTTTTATATAAGCACTTCTTCCCCGTTTCTTCAAGCTTCGCTTTCATCAGACAGCTAAAGTCATTAGCACCACAACAAAAGTCGACGATCTGTTGGAAGAGATACCAGAATTTAATACACAAGAAAATGATCATTATATTAAGTCATACTTCAGAAATTAAGAGAAGTAAACAAAACGCTGACAGATAATGTTCGTGAGAAAATCTAACCATATCACCATCTTCTGCATACCAATGAAGCCTATCAACAATCTGCATGACAAAAAAATAATACGGTCTGATCAGGTATCAAGTTTCAGATACAGGAGTTAGAATGTGACAGAGTGTGTAAACAGCAGGTGACGGTCACTAGTCATGCAGGTGACAGAAAGTGTAAATTAACAGTATAATAATCCTCACAAAAGACAGATTAAGTAAGCTAATTGGCAAGACGTAAACACCCTACATTTAAGAGTCATTTCTCCTTGAAAATTGTTCTTTCACACTTTTTTACTTCAGTTTTAAAATGTGAACTGAAAATCCTTGTAACTTACAGGATGCTTAGACCTTAATCTTTTTTAAAAGAATAGTTTACCTGTTGAAGTTTTTCAGGATTAGTAAAATGACGACCAAAGGAGGTATATCGTGCACCATGGAGAAAAGGAGCAAGATAAACTTTGAGCTTATCCTGAAGCAAGCAAAAAAAACAAATATCTAGCAGATTGGCGAAAAATACTAGTTGCAAGCAGAGATAAAAATAGATGCAGAAATATCTTTTGTGCTAGTGCATAAACAGTAAAAAAGAATCTACAACAGACAGCTGCTGCCATGTCTAAGAAGCTACCTTCCACTTGAGAATTTGGCTAAGAACCTCTGGCTCACACACTGCTTTTGCATCCTCAATGTTTCCTCCTTCCTCGAGCTTTTTTAGTGCTGTTCTGACAGCCTGAGGAAACAAAATTTAAAGTCATTAATAGAGCGCTAAGAGTAGCCAGATAGGGGTCGAGTTCAGCTTTATTAGCTCACCTGAACTGAGCCCTCTACCTTCCCCATAGTGATTGTCTTGTCCACAACATTCCTTGTGTAGTTTGTATGCGTAGTAGATTGAACTTTGTATTTTTTTAACATAGTATCCATAGTTATTTCTTCAGTAGCTTTTTTCATCTCCGCCAAGAGCCTACATTAGCAAAAGAAGATACGATGGGTCCTAAACAGATTTTAAAAGAAAAGATGAAACTGAAATTTCGAAAAACAAAAATACTAACCTTCTTTGGGAGTCGTTATCTAATGTAGGAATTTCCCTTCCTGGCTCCTTGGAGACAATTGAGTCAGTCTTGTTGTGGTTGCTATCAACTGGAACCACGCGAGGTCCCTGGATGTAGTCAAACAACCTCTCACCCAGTGAAACCTTGCTTTTACCAGCTTTATGTGCCTCTTTAACTCCCAGCTTGTTTTTGCCAGCTTCACGTGCCTCATCCACTTCCACCTTATGCTTGCCAGCTTCACGGGACTCTTTAAATTCCATTATCTTCTGAGACTTATTTGGCACCATTTTATGCATTTTGGATGGATCAACTTCCTTTCGTTTCCTAGAATTGTCTGGTACAGCAGAGACTAATCCATGCTTTTTTGTGGAGACACCATCTTTTGAAGAAGGATACGAACTTCTAAATGATTTAAGAGAAGCTTTTCCACAAGTATCTTGTAAGGCAAGATCCTTAACCTTAGGTCTCATTTTGTCTCGTCCCACATGTGATTCCAGTATCCTTCTTTTCTCTGTCATGGAAACCTTCTTCTCTTCGGTATAAGGGAAATTTACATGGTCCCTAACTGGTGTCAGGAGTTCTCCATCTATCTCATGTTCTCTAGGCAAGGGAAATCATTCAAAATAAGTGTCTAAGGTAAGTATAATTTTGAATTTCCAAAGAAGATACGCCATATATATAAATCTTACTGGCAATAAATGAGTACACGGTTGTGCAAGAGTCCGTCCCATGCCCTAGTTAATATATCCTCGTCCTCAATATCTTCAAAAGAAATTTCCCTAGAAACCAACAAGACAGTTATTAATATAGAGTTCTGGAATAGCAGTAGAAAATGGATGACTAATAAATGAAAGCATACCGCGGCAGGCATTTTCTGTGGTAGGACTTTGGACAACGCCGGCAAACAGCAAATTGCAAGTTAGAATCTGTCTTAACCTCTCCGTTTCCACAGACACTGCATTTGTGCAATGGGCATGTAAACTCTCCTGCAATGATTTGTCTCTCTACTGCTTCAGAGTCTGCTTTATTTCCTAAACGTAATCGTCTTGTGACACAACGAGGATGGTAAAAGTAGCCGCAGGTGGCTGACACGCATTGGAAAACCTAAGAACACATTTAAAATTAAATGCAAAGCTCATCCAATTAGTTGACAGTAACCATTATCAACAAAACTCGTATGTACAGCATTCAACATTAGAGATCAATAATTTCATACCTCTGCTGCCCCAGCAGAGTTATCAGAAGAGCCAAGGTTCTTGCAAATAAAGCATTGATGTATCTTATGCTTACAGTTTGGGCAAAAGTATTTCCGAATTGCCTGGAAAACAATCCATAAACAAAAATAACATTAACTCCATGCCTACTCAAGAAAACCAAGAGGCTCAGAAATATTCGGAACTAATAAGAAAATAATATATATTACATACTTCCACTTGCATCTTGGTTAAGCCAAGAGATTTACAAAATGAATCTTCACCATCTTTTTTGGTGGCATGGAATGATCTTAGGCAGCTCCCTTCACAACTGCAGAAAGCAGAACACAAGACTTATGCATCTAATTCAGTGAAACAGTACTACATAACATGAAACAAAAGCAGTGGATATATACAGAATATACAAACTAAATGTAATAATAGCAAACGACAGTACAAACGCGAACAAAAAGTCGAGGCCTTACTCTAACAAAGAAAGTAAAAGGTTGAAGTCCTATTCTGCAAAGAACTTCCAGAGAAAATCAAACTACAAGATTAATAGCCAGCAAGGAAACATACCACAAAAGCTCGCCACCATTGTCACAAATTGCACAAACAGACTCAAAAAAATCATCGTCTTCATCATCCGATTCATCTTCATCAGAAGCTACAGAAGTGTCATCATCTCCAACTATGAAATCATCCTTTGCAATTTCCTAATAAGTAACAGCAATTTCGTAGCAGAAATTAAGACCGTGTGAAAGTAGGGAGAAAAAGGGGTAATGCACATTAGGAAAAGAGTACTCAAGTGGGGAAACAAAATTGAACCTCATCAGGTACTCTCCTTTTGGTAGGCTTCTTTGCGAGAAACACAAGTATAAACTAGTCACACAAAAAAGGAAAAAAACTCCACTAAATCAGGAGAGAATCATAGTAAGAAGATGATACGTATACAGAAAACATCCACGCCACAAAGCGAACAAATATGGGTATCACAAGCTCTCAAGAAACAGACGCTACAGCACCTATAAGAGATTTGACCGCATCTTCTATATAAAACATCCCACACACCAGAAACTCAGAACATTGTCCCTACTAACCTTTGATTTCGCCAAATTTACATCTCTTTTAGCAGCTTCAGCGATTAAGCCAATGTGATCCACCAAATCATTCTGCGATGGCTTCACGTCATATGACCTACAAACAACATCCAACCACAGGAGTTAAAGCCAAAACAATGACAATTCCAAGAGAGAAGAACAATAGACCTGAAAAGTACCAGTCACCTCAAAATTCTAGTTAATTTCTCCCAGAGAGATCTACCCGACGCTTGTGGGTTCCTCCTAAAAAAGCGAAGGGAGTACAACGTTACCAAAACAGTTCTTATCAGTTCAGCATAGCTTTTCCTCGGTTCCTCAAGCTTAATCCAGACATTATCCTTTGTAAGAACAGAAACCTCAGGCCTGAAGTTTGAAAGGTCAAATCTCCAAGCCTTAACAAGCTTATGCAGAGGCACAAGTCCATTATCAGATCTTCCTCGCAAGTATAAACCTAAAGCACTTCCATCTACTTTCTCCTTGTCGCTCCATTGAATAGGCAGACGCGCAAACGACACAGGCTCTTTATCATCATCTTCAAAATAATAATTCGAGGCTGATTGAGGAACAGAGTAGTCTTCCTCTTCATCATCATCAACGAACGCCATGAATCCCAAATTCCCAAACCTAGAAACGTTTCAAACACAATCAATCGGAGATAGAACTATAATGTTAAACCGGGAAACGTAAAAGGGGAAATTCCAAAATTACAGTTTCCTCCTAAACCCTAAAAGCAAATCGGAGAATTGGAAATTCGAATTAGGGTTCGTCTTAAGAGACCAAGCAAAATAAAGCCCAATAAAACAAAAGGAGAAGAAGAATGCAGAAGACGAGAAGCCAGGAAATTGTTTTGAAATTCCCCAAAGATTCGTACACTAAAAAATTTGAGACAACGGAATTGAAGAAGTAAAAACGAATGAATGATCACAAAGAAGAAGAAGAAGAAGAGAAGTAAAACCTTTGAGAATTCTCGTCTCTCTCTCTCTGCAGATTACTAACGGAATCAAATCAAAAGAGAGTAAAAGAATCCAAGTCGCAATGCGAAACTGATTGAAGATTTTTAATGTTTTTTATTTATTTTGCCAGGAGAAAGAAGTTTTTTGATGTTTATAATATATTATTAGCGGCACGAAGGTTTTAACGAAAAGATAATTCCCTTTTTAAATATATATGAATATAATTCGTTTTTGCCTTTTTTTTTTCCTTTCACTTTTATGTTTCCATATCACATCACATATCATTTTAACACAACAATTACGAATAAGAGCAAGAATATTCTATTTAATTATTCGAACTACTGTATGTGACTATGTGTGCTCTTTTAAATAGGGGTGTAAAAGTTTTAATCGAACTGCTTGCTGTAGCTATAAATAAAATCATGCAAAGCGGCCAGTGCCCTGCTGCTCTTGTAGCTCGTTGGTATGCGAAGGCATTTTTAAGACGAGTTCGAGCCAGGCATGTTTAAAGACTAAACAAAGCAACAATCATCAACCTATAATCATTTGAGGTATTCTAAAATATCTCTTTTTTTATTAAAAAAAAAAAGAACTGCAAGTCAACAACAAAGATTGATATTTTCCATAACCTTTTTTGTTAAAGACAAGCACAACATTAGTACTTATATTTTTTCTAACAGTCATCAGCCCAGTTATATAGATTTCTAAAATGACATATTCTTTCTATAAATTTAGAAATAATGACATTTTAATGTACTTCACAAAATGTTTTTTTTCCCACCTTTAATGTTTCCTTTTTACAGTGGTAACATATTATCATTTTTATTTTTATCAGTTTATCACACAAACAGAGAAGATGTGAAAAATAGTACAAAGCAACTCTGTTCAGGCAAAGATATTTGAATCTTGTTGCTCTATTCAATGGCTGCTTCCTCTGAGATGGAGGTTATATCAGACAAAATGTCTGCGTCATTGTCTTCTTCGATGGTTAGGCTAGAGACTTCTCCGTTTAAAGAAGAGACTTCGTCTTCTCCGGTGACAGATGGAGCTGGTGAAGCATCAGTGCTCGTGCATGTGCTAGTGCATGTCGTGGTCGTGCTATGAGTCGATGATGAATCTGAACTCGAACTGGAACTCTCTGACGATGATTGTTGCTGAAGGCTCCAATACATTATACTTGCCGTTAAGATTAATATCATCTTTTGATTCACCTGCAACAAAAGACATTAAAAACCTCAGATTTACATTTAATGTATGTAGTGTCCGAAAGTCAGCTGAATCTGAGGATTTAGATAATGTTCTTTACCTCTATGATATCTTCAGGCAACAAGAAAACCGAGCAACCAAGCTTTCTTGCTACGCTGACAATGTATGTAGCATTCAATCTCTTCTCATCGTCTGTAAAAGTTTCCATAGCCAAAAAGAAAATTTAAGCGAATTGCGGTTTAAACTGAGAGGAGGAAGAGAATGAAGATGTTGCAAGTGTAGTTAGAAGAGAGTGTAATGGACCTGATTCACCCTTGGTGACAAGATTCCAGTTAACAACTCGTGGCTCAACCGCCCAAAGAAGATCTAGGAAGAATAATCCGCTGGATAGACTCTTGTCCTATTGAAGTTTAACAAGAGAGGTTTTGATTCAACATAAGCTTGTTCAGTTGATTTTTTTGAGTTTTGATGAAAGTAAAAGATGGAACCTTGAAGCTTTCGATCTGCGATTTCCGTCCCATGATTCTGACTTTCCTGTTTGCCCAGCTCAGGATTTCTGAGTCGGTCATGTCTTTTCCTCGTGTCCGAGTTCTGAGATTCTTGAGAAGTTGGAGCATATGGGTTCTCATCAACTGCCATAAAAAGCCTGACAGATATATACACCTCCAGTGTTATAAAATTTCTAAGAATGTAGTGCATCTTATCAAAATAAACAAATTTTGTAGCAAGCTAAGCAGAATAATTACCAAGGATAAGCTTCTTATTCCCCTGAACTATGTCATTTCCAGCTACATTTACGAGCGAGAATCTCATCTCTTTCCCAATCTTCACCACTTGATTGCAATTCTCTACTTTTCTAAACGGCATCTTAATTGGTGGTTTTGAAGCATGCTTCCAGTTAACTGAGCCTGGATAGACCTTGTCGAGAACTTCCAGGAGAATCCATCTGCATCAGAAATAATAAGTATTAGAAAAGCTTATATTACACTTCAGGACCAAAAGCTTTTAGAATGTTTTCTATATCAAATGCTTACCCGTTTCTAACATCTTCAAACACATGATTGACGTAACTCTCAATCCCGAGGCTGTTAATCCATAGCCGGTAACATCTTTCATCTCTGCAAGTCTGTAAATCCTCGGTCATCATCTCCGCAAAGGAGAATCTGCCATCAGTGCTAAGGCCATTCCTGCAGCAGGCACAGAGAAGCTGGTGTGTAAAAACAAGCGCATAAGGAAATAACCAATCTTTAATGTTCTTTTACCGACCTTTCGTGAAATATCTGTGCCACAAATGCGAGATTCAAATACGAAGACCCCTCAACTATCTCTTCTGCAGTCAAATACCGTTTGCAGTTCATTCTCTCTGCGTGTTCAAGGACCATGTTAGCCCTTTCAAGATCATCCTCTACATTTACAGTATCTGGATCGCAGTGCTCTGGTGCGAGAACATTGAGCAGGTAAGCATAGGCCTGTGCGTCCTGCATATTCAACAATCTCAACCATCAAGATTAAGAAAAAATACTAAACATTCTCATAACTTATGGGTGAGGTTTTATTTTTCCTATTCAAACTGATACTGCTTCAGCGTGTTGGAGAAAACTGTGTTAAAAACACTTGGTGAATAAATCTCTTAAATGAAACTTTTGAAGGGACAAAAAGGAGACTAGTTCCTAGAATTGCTACTTGGAAAGCCAAATATACCTTCAGATCCGAAGAAAAATTTCCAACAGTTTTTTTGTAACCACCTTTCTTGAGATGGAAGTTCATCCATTTGAGTAAGACTTTCTCTGGGGGTAATCTCAGAAATTCTTCTATATCCTGCAACAGACAGAAACTCCTTATTACTCTTTACGACATGCTTATAGTTTGGTCAGAATTTCGCAGAGAGATTAGCAGGTCATTACGTCGTTGTCCTCCACCAACTCAACAAGCTGAGGCATCTTCTTCAAACTAAGATCAGCGAGCAGTTGAATCTGCAGTTTCTAACATTAATTAGTAAATCATCAAGCAAACACACAAAGGAAGATGTAACTAGCAAACAAGTGTGGACCTTTATGAGTTGTGAGATTAATCCAAGCACCAGATGAGGCTGCAAAAAACAATAAAAACCTCCGCGGTAAGAATCTTCTATATTCGTCTCAACTGATATATTATGTTTTACTAAAACCTAAGCAAGCAAAACATACTCGTCCTTCAGCCAGGTCTTGAGTCCCAATATTAACCACACTGCAGCCAACAGCTTTTGCAGAGTTGAGACAGAGCGTGTGATTCTCATTTCTCTCCCACGGGTTAAGTACCCTTTTCGTGTTGATCGCTCGTTCATCTATTGTCCCAGGGACTGCTACATTAATAAGCTTACTGTGCCAAAAAAGGAAAAAGAGAGGACAAGTCAAAACATAGAATACTATTGTTGAGATGAAATCCAAACACAAAAATTTCACATTACCATAGAAGTACACCATCTTTCACAAGTTCATACAAATCATTTGAATCCGGATCTAGAGGAAGAAACTGCATCAAAAACGGGTCATCCCCAAGATATCTATTGATGTGATGAACAAAAGAACCCTTCTCTGACTGGTTTATTGTATGAAGAGTCGTTGTGCCAGCTTTAAGAAAGGAAGCTGAGTGCTTAAGACCACCAGATTTATCAGCAGCTTTATCTCTCAGGTTTAGATATATCTGCACACATTACACATCACACATCCATTGAAGAGATTCACAGGGAGATAAAAAAACACAACAACAAAGAAAGATCAAACTGACCTTGAGAAACGATTCGAAATCAAGATCATCGGTTTCATAATCAGAACCCAAACCTCCCAAGATTTCTCTGATTTCTTTCTCCTTAAATGCTGAACTCAATGACTTCACTTTGACCAATACAGATGGAAGATCCTCTAATGTTATCTTACCACTCTGATTCTTCAACGACACAAACTAAAAACACAAAATCCAAAGTTTAAATCCAGATCAAACCAAGCTTCTCTTTAGATTGCATCTACGCAATGAGAAAGAGAGTGACTTTACCTTGGAATTAAGACTCCGAAGCTCGACTTGTGTGAGCTGACTTTGTAACAATGGATCCGAAACGATAACACCTTCGAAACCAGACATCTCCCCCGTTAAAATTCACGGGGAAGAAAATCTAAAAATCTCTTCAAAATCACACCAATGTAGAAACCTCTCCCTGCAAAAAAAAAAAAAANCAGAAAAATCAAAACTTTGGGATAAAACGAAAAGAAACCAATTTTACGGATCCAAAGATTCATACTTAAAATAGAAATGTTAGCTAATCAAAAACATTACAGCAAGATTCAAACAGTTTTCCAGATATGCAAAGTCCAGAAATCTAGGAGAATAATAAAAGAAGCAGACCCCAATGTATCGAAATAGTCGTCAAATGTATTGGTTTCAATGAGATTCTGATTTGAAACAACAATCAAAGTTCTTCTATGTGTATATATTTTATATCGATGATAATGTTTCTTACTTCTTCCAGAAAATTAGGAAAGCAAGAATCGAACCGCAATGTGAAGTTGTGAACACGAAGACGAAATCACGAGAATCGAAATCAATGTCAAAGAAGAAGAAGATGATACGGAAGAGAAGAGAGAGAGAAAGGATCGTTATTTGCTTCGTGTGAGAGCAAAGAGGAGAGAGACAGAGCGAGGAGAGAGAAAATGAGTTGTGGTTGTGAAAATTGAATGCTTCGTTCGGAATCGCGAGTAGGGTTTTTGGTTAATTTATATATATACTCGCTGTCTGATGACGACATGTGGCAGAAACGGTGGACCTCACGGTTTAACGACTTGTGTATGTGTCGTTTCTATATGGGGAAGACCCCAGTTTCGTCTGCTTTCGGACACTCAAATGTTTCTATTGTTTACTTCGTTACATAAATAAAATGTTCTAACCATTATTTAGCTGAATGATCTTCGGAAGATAATTGATATTCTCAAGTGATGAAAAAGTTTTACTGTATGGCAAATAACCGAATTTTTTGTTTACTTATTTTTGGGAATATTAGATTTTATGAAGGAAACAAAGATCTTCTCCACCGACGTTTTTATTATTTTGCTGGTTTTGTATACCCATGTGTGCTATGCACGACGGCCTACAATATAAATTAATGTAATAGTTTCTTATTCTGTGTGATGTAGAAATTTGGAATTAAGTTATTTTGTAATTTTATTAGAACAAAAATGTCTATGAGTCTATGGATTCTACGAGATTTACATTGCTTTGCCGTCTAAATATTTCTTTTCAAGGCAAGGACATATATAAATAGTCAAATAATCATTTTAAAGTTTAAATCTTATCCATATTTTTCCAGATCAGACATCGACTATATTAGTCATATTACTTCAATCGACACATTATAATTGTGTATTAATAGTCTACAAATACAAAATTATTAACAATCAATCTTTGTTCAACAAGTGAAAACAAGAAACTTATTAATTCCATTATAATAATTAACAAAACAAAACTAAAATGCCAATAATCACCAGATGATACAACAAAAATAATCATACCATTTACCAGATGCATGTCAGATTATCAGTGCTAATGATACATCGAAAAGATCAAAAAGGAACAAAATAAAAGACGACATTGGGCACGCAAAGAACTAAAAACTCCTGTCATTCACCGCCCCGAAAGTATGGCATGCAATGCAACTAAGTCTTTATTTCACACATTTGTCCCTTTGCTCACACATCTCAACTCAAAAGACTCCTGATTACATCACCCCCACTCATCTTTACGTTACGCATTACCACCTTTCAGTTAGCATTTAATTTGTAACAGTTGTTTATAACAAGCTCATGATCCTAGAGATTTCACAATTAGAGTAGCGAGAGAGGAGAAGAGAAAATGGGTAAGAACAATAGCAGAATCCTTATGCAGCTTGCTGCGTTTGTAATGGTTTTAACCGTTGCAATAATGGTGAAAGAAGCTACAAGCATGACCATTTGCAACATGGACACAAACGATATGCAGAAATGTCGTCCAGCCGTCACTGGAAACAATCCCCCACCTCCGGTCGACGAATGCTGCGTAGTGGTTCGAGCCGCTGATCTGGAATGCCTATGCAGATTCAAGTCTTATCTACCAATTTTAGGAATTGACCCATCTAAAGTCGCGGCTCTTGTAGCTAAATGTGGCGTTACAACCGTCCCCCGTAGTTGCCAAGGTAGAAAAACGAGCCTAATTAAATTTGTAGTATGATTTCGAAAATAAAGAAAGAGTCTTACGTTTGTCTTTGTGCAGCTTGAAGAACTGAGAGGTGGAGACAAGTCTCTAAGGTGCTGTAGACTTCACCGGATCTTGTTCTGCATATGATCTGAAGTATATCTGAATTTACAATGTTTTTTTAGTGTTCTGTTCCAAAATAAATCACAAACTTGTGATGATTTTCGATTCACAAGAACCTTGTGTACATGGATGAACCGTGTTCTATACGTTAATGAAAACGGTAAATCCTAAAAACTAACTCATCATGCCTCTCCGGCTCTCCCCATGGGGAACCAAACTCAAAACAACCAAAAAAACAGAGAACAGTTCACTTGTCATGATTATAAATCATTATTCTGGGTTCGAAATCTGATAGCTAACTTGTAGCAATATATAGAAAATAAACAATTTTCTCCAGTAGCAGTGGAAAGTGTTACACACGCTCTCTTTAACTCCGTCGAAGTTAGTGGAACCAGATTTAATAAATGAGAGAAGAGGAAGCTCTGTTTCTAATGTTGTTATTACTTGCATTGCACATGTAGAAACAGAGTTTTTTTTTTTTTTTTTTTTTTTGGAANTTTTTGGAAGCAGATAGTTCACAAAACCATAGATCTGTTTTTACACGATAAGAAGACAACGACCAAAATCCATTGGATCACGCAAAAGGAGCAAGTCAACTAAAGTCTTCCACGTTTGTTTGCATTTTAACACCAAAGACGACTTGACTAAAACTAAAGACTTGTGAGTCTACGCTTTTACTACCTTTCCCTTAGC
>OVAQ01001788.1:0-15785 GCA_900406345.1 Erysimum cheiri
AAAAAATGGGTTTTAAATACCAATACAAGAGCACCTACTATTAGTTGATCTTCATCCTATTTACACGCTTTCTTACTTCAGCTGATGTTTATAGAATGACATATAATACTATACTTCAAAATCTTGCAAGAAAAGAATTTGATTTTCTTGTTAATCAAGGATCTCGCGAGATAAATTAAAGAAGCATATATTTGGAGAAACAAAGAACAAAGAATTCAATAGGACTGAGTCAAGCTTTTAATTCATTAGATTCTTCCCTAGGCTGTTTTAGGACTGAGTCAAGAGTCCTACACTGCATTCTGTTACATGGCAGACCGATTCTATTATGAGTTATCGAGCACTTCTTGATCTAATATTTTAACTAGTTAACCAATCAGTTAACTCGAGAATGATGTCAGGGTAGTTAAAGAAGTGAGATATATTACCAAAACTTTTTAGAAATTTTATAACTTAGAAGTTACCAAACTTTTTTTAATACTAGTTAGTCTTACTTACTTGCATACCGTTTCTTAGATGTCAGACTTAAAAACGTCGTCCTATTGGTTTGGTGATGTAAGAACCTTAACGTGAATGTTGCTTATGCGAAAATAAACATTGTGTTAAGAGAAAAAAAAACACTGAACGGGACCAGAAAACAGAGCAAGGCTATGTTGAATGCGAAGGTTGTTTAGCTTTCTTAATGTTCTAGAGCTTATCTTTGTGTTTTCTTTTTATATCTTCTTATTACGAAAACCCTATATTAAAGGAAGCTTGATGACTAATTAAACTTTACAAGTGAGTAGTGAATGTCAACTATGCATGAGGAGAACGAGTCTCAGTAAGTATTACAGTATCGATGAACGAGTTTGCGAACAAAAATAAAATAAAACTCGTTGAAAATGGCTTTAATATATATATAGATTCTTTATGAAAGAAAAAGTAAATGGTGAAAAGTTTTCTCACCCAATAGTCAATACGCAATACCTTGAGAAGGCTGATATAGTGATATTGATAGGAACTCAATAGCTTTTAATATCTTTTTTGGGTTAACTTATGACTAATATCGACCAATACGAAGATATATGGTTTACGGTAACTTGGTCAGTATATAACTTCCTTTATAAAGGTTTGTTTCTTCAAAAGGGAAAAGAAAACGAAAACAAAGAATCCCTTTCATGACTTCTGCTTCATCATCCTCTTCTTCTTCTTCATTTCCTCCTTGGAGATACCATGTGTTCCCTAGCTTCAGTGGGGAAGATGTACGCAGGAACTTTCTAAGCCATTTTCACAAGGAGCTGCAACTTAAAGGGATTGATGCATTCAGAGATGATGGAATCAAGAGAAGTTTGTCCATATGGCCTGAGCTTAAACAAGCTATATGGGAATCAAAGATATCCATAGTCATTCTCTCGAGGAACTATGCTGGTTCGAGCTGGTGCTTGAACGAGTTGCTAGAGATCATGAAGTGCAGAGAAGTCACAAGACAAACATTGATGGCGATTTTCTATGAAGTAGATCCATCTGATGTAAGAAAACAGAAAGGAGACTTTGGAAAGGCCTTTGAGAAAACTTGTGAGGGAAGAACAGAGGAAGAGAGGCAGAGATGGAAGGATGCTTTAACCAATGTTGCTAATATCCTTGGCCAGTGTTCTTCAAAATGGTTGGTTGCATTAGCATTCAAGGAATGACTTATATAATGATACCCTTATATAATATCTCATTATGAATTAATCATTGGTATTGTATGTTTCAATTTTTTCAGGGACAATGAAGCGGAAATGATCGAAAATATTGTTGCCGATGTTTTTGAAGAGCTTAATTGCACACCTTCAGAGGATTTTGATGATATAGTTGGAATGGAAGCTCATGTCGCAAAGTTGAATTCAATGTTATCTCTTAACTGTAATGAAGTGAAGATGATTGGTATATGGGGTCCTAAAGGAATCGGTAAGACCACCATTGCGAGAGCTTTATACAATCAGCTTTCTTCTTCTAATAATGACTTCCAATCAAATATTTTCATGGAGAATATTAAGGGGGGTTATAGGAGGAACGAACTTAATGGTTATAGCTTGAAGTTGTATTTACAAGAAAGATTACTCTCTGAAATTTTCAACCATAGAAATGTAAAGATTAACCATTTAGGTGTAGCGCAAGAAAGGCTAAAGAACCAGAAAGCTCTTATTGTTCTTGATGATATAGATGATATAGAACAATTACATGCCTTGGCAGCTCAAACTCAATGGTTTGGTAAAGGAACCAGGATTATTGTTACTACAGAAGATAAACAGCTTTTGAAAGCTCATGGGATTAACCATGTCTATAAAGTGGGCTTTCCATCTAAAGCTCAAGCGTTTACGATCTTGTGTCGATATGCTTTTGGGCAAAACTCGGCACCAGAAGGCTTCTATGACATAGCTAAAGAAGTTACTGAACTTGCTGGAGATCTTCCTTTAAGTCTCAGCGTTTTAGGTGCATCTTTGAGAGGGATGAGCAAGGAGGAGTGGACTAAAGCGCTACCGAGGCTAAGAACCAGTCTAAATGGGAAAACTGAGAAACTTCTAGGAGTATGCTATGATGGGTTAGATGAGAAAGATAAGGCTCTCTTTCTTCATATCGCGGGCTTGTTCAATGGTGAAAAATTGGATCGTGTGATGCAGTTGCTTACTGAGAGTGCATTGAATGTAGAATTTGGACTTAAAGTCCTTGTTGATAGATCTTTTATACATATATCTGTTGTTGATGGATCTATAGTGATGCACTCTTTGCTACAACAAATGGGTAGAGAAATTATCCGAAAACAATGTATTGACGAGCCTGGGAAGCGTAAATTTCTAGTGGATGCTAAGGAGATCTCTGAAGTACTTGCAGATGAAACAGTAAGTGTTTATGCCTTACTAATCAAAAGGTTATTTTCTTGGCTATATATCAACTAACTATGTCCTTTCTTTTCGGTACACTTTCAGGGTACAGAAACTGTTTTAGGCATATCATTAGATATGTCTGAAATCGACAATGAAGTGTATATAAGTGAAAAAGCTTTTGGGAAAATGCCTAATCTCCAATTCTTGAGGCTATACAAGAATTTTCAAGATGAGTCAGTCAAGCTATACTTACCTCACGGCTTGGATTATCTACCGCGTAAACTTAGATTACTACATTGGGATTCGTACCCGATAAAATGTATGCCTTCTAAGTTTCGTCCTGAGCTTCTCGTCGAACTTACTATGCGAGATAGCAAGCTTGAGAAGCTTTGGGAAGGCATCCAGGTAGAAATAAGTATGTGTGTTCTTGTGCTTCCATCTTTGTTCATATCGGTTTCGCTTAACTGTAGTTGTTTATATACATGTTTTCAGCCTCTAACAAGTCTCAAGCAGATGGATTTGAGTGCGTCCACGAAGATTAAAGACATTCCAAATCTCTCAAGAGCAACAAATCTTGAGAATTTGTATCTTAGGTTCTGCAAAAGTTTGGTCACAATTCCTTCTTCGTCCCTGCAAAACCTTAATAAACTCAAAGTCTTGGACATGTCTTCTTGTGTAAGACTAAAATCTCTTCCGACGGATATGAACTTAGAATCCATTAGTGTCCTCAACATGAAAGGATGCTCAAAGTTGAAGAGTTTTCCAGAGATCTCAAGTCGAGTCAAGTTCTTGTCTGTTGGGGAAACTGCCATAGAAGAAGTTCCTTCATCAGTTAGTCTCTGGTCTCATCTTGTTTCGTTGGAAATGTCTGGATGTAAGAAACTAAAGACATTCCCAAAGCTCCCACCAAGTTTAGAAGTCTTGGATTTAAGTAGGACAGGAATAGAAGAGATCCCTTGGTGGATCGAGAATGCATCTCAGCTTCTTATAATGATCACGGCCCATTGTAATAAGCTTAGATGTATATCCTCAAGCATCTATAATCTGAAACATCTTGAACAAATCGATATTACTGGTTGTGAACTTCGCCCCCAGCTTCCTTGCAGGTACAAAGCTTTTGCTTCTTTTCTTCTTCTTGAATAATTTATATATTTTCATTATTCAAATAATTTGTACCTGCAGAGGAGAAACTGGAGCGAAGAGGCTTGATTCGAGAGGTAAGTCTTGTAGGACTACAGACAAGGAAACACATAACAGAGCTAGAACATTTCGAAGAAGAGTAGTGATATGCAGGTGGATGAAATATGTCTTCTGTTTTGGGTAACCAAGTGATCGAGCCTCCAATACTAACTTTGCATTGATATAGTGAGTGAATCAGTAGGAATCTGTGTGATCAAAGGCTAAATGAAAAAATAATATTAGAACCAGTTGGTGATGGTCTGATGGATGAAAATGTATATCCTCTGTTTTTTTAATCCTTAATGCTCTGTTTTTAGTTTTCTTCTCTAATGCTCTGTTTTATATCTTGGTCGATGTTAAATGTTTGGCTAATCAAGCTAAATATTAAAATTTCTTGGTTGATACTGAGACAACATGTCGTATAAAATTTGGCAATCTAATTTCATAGACCACAGGAGAACTTCTAAGTTATAAAACCTACAGAGAACATGCTGCAAGAATGTAGGGGTGCAGAGAGTGTAACACACGTAGAAGATTAACTAATTGTAGGTGTACTCTATATTCAATGATGTTATTGGTCGTCAAACTCATCAACATTAAAAAATAACCTGATTCGATGTTGGGAGAATCAAGAATTGATTGAACAAATTCCTAATTTCCGCAATTCCCTGCCTGTGTTCATAATAATACTATTGTACATCTATAGTTCCTAGGCAGACCATTCAACCAAAGTTAATATATCTTGTCTCACATTGGAATATGGGTGAGGTTGATTGAAAGGAACTATTTAAGCTTAAGGTCGGTGAGATTCGAGAAAAAGGAAGGAGAGACAAAGAGACCAATCACTTTTTGAAGAAAGAACAAAAGCAATTTGCTTAAAATCTGACATGTCCTTGGTGGCATTGAGTGTCATCCACCATTTTTCAATCTCCTTGTGAACTAAAGTCTAAAGCATTTAAAGAACGATAAGAGAATCTTCAATTAGTCAAAAGTAACTTAGAAAAACAAAAGCCGAAAGTAAAAGAGAATTACGTAATCTATGACAGGAAAGAGTAATATATGAATGTCTTTCAAACAACAAATAGAAAAGGGAAAGCAAAAGGGGAAAACTACAAAGGAATTAGAAAACAAAGTTTCAATTGACAGGAGTTGCTTCTAAATCAAGTTAAGAATCCCACGTATTAAAGAAAAAGAAAAAAGAACTTTTAGGTCTTAACTCAAAATATGGTCGAAAACTACATCTTTGCACTCAAATACAAAAATTAAAATTCACAAATCCTTAACACTGATTTCGATTACACAGTTCTAATTGTGCGTGCAACAACTTCGACATCTGTCATATCGTTCTTTCATTCTTAAAGTCTCCCTAGTGAATATCTCAATAAAACTAGAGTTCATATTTACTATAGGATATACCTAAGATAAAGATACACCTAAAGTAATTAATTTCTATCAGATACACCTAAAGGCTAAAGTAATTAATTTCTCCTACTTTTTGATTCGTCTCTTTTGATTCTTTCACACTTTTTCCTTAACATAAGCCACTAATCCTGCAAATCAAACCTCTTCTTTCTTCACTCTCTCTTACTCTTTCTCTTTCTCTCTTTTCCACAAAGCCTAAATCTTCAGGGCGAATTCAGCTCAATCAAATCATATGCATGCATGAAACAACAGTTTCAATAAGGAAAACAAAATGGCAACAAATCGGAAACTGGTAGTAGAAGTAGTAGACGCAAAGGACCTTACACCAAAAGATGGCCACGGAACGTCAAGTCCGTACGTTGTCGTCGACTATTACGGCCAGAGACGACGAACACGAACCATAGTCCGTGACTTGAACCCTGTTTGGAACGAGACGCTCGAGTTCAGTCTCGCAAAGCGACCTTCTCATCAGCTCTTTACCGATGTTCTTGAGCTTGACATGTACCACGACAAGAACTTTGGACCCACCCGGAGGAACAATTTTCTCGGTAGAATCAGACTCGGGTCGGATCAGTTTGTTGGGAAAGGGGAGGAGGCTTTGATATATTATCCTTTGGAGAAGAAGAGTTTGTTTAATCTTGTGCAAGGTGAGATTGGGCTTAGGGTTTACTACGCTGATGAAAAGCCTCCTCCTTTGAAACCGGCGGTGGCTCCTCTTGAGACGGTGGCAGAGGAAAAGGCAGAGGAGGTGAAGGCGGAAGGTCCAGATGAATCTCAGCCAAAACCAGAGACTAATGACGGTCCTGCTGAAGTGAAAGAAACGGCTGAAGCACCGCAACAACAGCCAACGCCGGACGAGGGTCCTAAGCCAAACGAGGAAGCCTCACCTTCGTCACAGGAAAATGCTACGGTTGGCGGAGAGGATTCAGCAGTGCCGGAACCAAATCTGCCACCGGAAGCAGAAAAGAATGAAGCGCAGGCGAAACAAGAGGAAGAGCCACCAAAGAATCAACCGGACGGTGAAGATATTGTTCTCGAGTCAGAAGATTCGATGAGCTGGGCTTCGGCGCCGCGATCACCGTTACCGGAAGTTACCATTTCGAGATCAGTCTCCGGTTCCATACCAGAAACCAAAAACGGACCACAACCACTTAGGAGAAGCGTATCGGAAACTGCAAGCTACACCTCAGAGATCTCGGACGTATCAACGATCGAACGATCCACATTTGATTTGGTGGAGAAAATGCATTACGTCTTCGTCCGCGTCGTAAAGGCTCGGTCTTTACCAACCTCAGGGAGTCCAGTCACAAAGATCTCACTCTCAGGCACAATGATCCAATCAAAACCCGCTAGAAAAACCTCTTGCTTCGAATGGGATCAAACCTTCGCCTTCCTCCGCGATTCTCCGGATTTATCTTCTTCTCCAATTCTGGAGATCTCCGTGTGGGATTCATCAACGGGAATCGACAGTACTAGTCACTTCCTCGGTGGAATTTGCTTCGACGTGTCGGAGATTCCGCTCCGAGATCCGCCGGATAGTCCATTAGCACCGCAATGGTACCGTCTCGAAGGAGGTGGAGCTCACCACGGCGATCTAATGCTTGCCACGTGGACAGGAACTCAAGCTGACGAATCATTCCCTGACGCGTGGAAGACTGATACAGCTGGAAACGTAACCGCGCGAGCAAAGGTCTACATGTCGTCGAAGCTGTGGTATCTACGCGCCACCGTGATCGAAGCTCAAGACTTATTACCGCCTCAATTAACGGCGTTTAAAGAAGCGTCGTTTCAGTTAAAAGCTCAGTTAGGTTTCCAAGTTCAGAAAACCAAATCCGCCGTTACTCGTAACGGTGCTCCGTCATGGAACGAAGATCTACTCTTCGTAGCCGCCGAGCCTTTCTCCGATCAGCTTGTTTTCACATTGGAGTATCGAACATCGAAAGGACCAGTCACCGTCGGTATGGCGCGCGTCCCGCTCACCGCAATCGAGAGGCGCGTAGACGATCGCTTGGTAGCATCAAGGTGGTTTGGATTCGAAGATCCAAACGACGAGAAGAGAGGAAACAGATCTAGAGTTCACCTGAGGCTCTGTTTCGACGGAGGTTATCACGTGATGGACGAGGCGGCACACGTGTGCAGCGATTACCGACCGACGGCGAGGCAGTTATGGAAACCAGCGGTAGGAATCGTCGAGCTCGGTATAATCGGTTGCAAGAATCTGTTACCGATGAAGACGGTGAACGGAAAAGGATCGACGGACGCGTACACGGTGGCGAAATACGGTACTAAATGGGTCCGTACCCGAACCGTATCGGATTCTCTAGATCCGAAATGGAACGAACAGTACACGTGGAAAGTATACGATCCGTGTACGGTTTTGACTATTGGAGTCTTCGATAGCTGGGGAGTATTCGACATCGACGGTGGCAAACAAGCCACGCGTCAAGATCTACGGATTGGAAAAGTTCGTATACGTATATCTACGCTGGAGACTGGTAAAGCGTATAGAAATACGTATCCGTTGCTTACGTTAGTTAACGGTGGCGTTAAAAAATTGGGAGAGATAGAATTGGCCGTTCGATTTGTCAGGTCAGCTCCACCGTTGGATTTCTTACACGTGTACACTCAACCGTTGTTGCCTTTGATGCACCACATCAAACCGTTGAGTTTGTTTCATGAAGATATGTTGAGAAACACTGCCGTGAAGATCTTGGCCGTACACTTGTCACGATCTGAGCCACCTTTAAGGCCGGAGATCGTACGGTACATGCTCGACGCCGATTCTCATACTTTCAGTATGCGTAAAGTCCGAGCGAATTGGCTCCGGATTGTCAACGTACTCGCTGGAATGGTCGACGTGGTGCGGTGGGTGGATGACACGCGTTTCTGGAAGAATCCGACATCGACACTTCTCGTCCACGCGCTTGTCGTGATGCTGATTTGGTTCCCTGATCTCATCGTTCCGACATTAGCGTTTTACTTGTTCGTGATAGGCGCGTGGAATTACAGGTTCAGGTCACGCGCTGCTCTCCCGCATTTTGATCCAAGACTCTCGCTGGCTGATGCAGTCGATAGAGACGAGCTTGACGAAGAGTTCGACGTCTTCCCGAGTAACCGGCCGCCGGAGATGGTCCGGTCTAGGTACGATAAGTTGAGAGGGGTGGGAGTTCGAGTTCAGACAATTCTGGGTGAAGTGGCGGCGCAAGGGGAGAAGATGCAAGCTTTGGTGACGTGGCGTGACCCACGAGCAACGGGTATATTCGTGGGGCTGTGTTTCATGGTGGCGTTGGTATTGTACCTTGTCCCGACGAAGATGGTGGCCATGGCCTCAGGGTTTTATTACTTCAGGCATCCTATATTCCGTGATCGGAAACCTTCTCCGGTGTTGAACTTTTTCCGACGACTACCTTCGTTATCCGATCGACTCATGTGATTTTAGTATATTGCATGCAGCCAAAGATCCGACGATCCATGTGTTTATTATGAAGGATTGTATATATTTTTGGGTCGTTTAAGGTTATTGGGCCTTACTATTGGGTTATTATCGGCTACTAAATGGATTTTAATATAATTTCCTAATTATTTGACTTTGTTTAAATAAACAAGGGTTTGGTATGAGAGAATTGTGAACCTACTTTTTGTGGTTAGTGAAAAATGTGCGTAAATAACATAAGGAAAACGTTGTTGGTGAACAAAAAAAGGAAGTTATCTACTACTGCCCAAGGGTGCTAAGTAACCACCAACCAACCCACAATCTAGTCTCCAATTTGGAAATCTCGAAAGTCAGCATTCAAACAATATTTGATTAAATAATACTCATAATAATACGTTTTGGAAAAGGAACTACAAATAGTACCAGTTTTGGTGTAAATAAGTCAAATTATAATCACTCTGAACCAATGACTTTTCTCATGAACCACTGAAATTAAAGAGACCTAAACCGCTAAGTTCAAAAAAAAAAAAAATTGTTATTACAGTATAATTGAAACAAATTGAATATTCTAAGATTTGGTTAAAGGCGCTAGCTTTACATCACAGAAATCTCTCCTCGTTCAATATTCTCTAGTTATTAAGCAATTCGAGCGATGGTTATTGCGGTGGCGGCAACGAGCTCCATTGTTTCCGGCATCAAGTTTTCAGGGATCGTTACCTCGTTCAACGCCGCAGATGATGGGTCCAGTAGTTTCGGAAAAACCAACCTGACCGGAGTTAGAATTTATCCGACATTGAGTCGGCGACGATTCTCATCGATCGGAGTTGTGTCCCCAATTCGCGGGGATGCCCAATCTTCCTTTAGCCGCAGGTAAAGCCTCCATTTTTGGGTTTTGTGTCTGCTTCTTAGAGTAACACACATCCTTTGGAGTTGTTTATGGTCACTTTATGTAAATCTAGCAATTTAATTGTGCTCTTGACTCCTTCAATTGCTACAGTTCTTTCGGTTGCTCTCAGAATCTTGGTTTGAGCGGTGGATTCAGTGCACCTGAAGCTCTGCCAAATGTTTGTGAAAATGCCACCCCTTCTTCCATCAAATCTTTCAACCAGGTGAGATTTTGATTTTAATCCCTTGTTTCTAGGTCTTTGATAAATCTACTAGTTAATATCTGTATCTGTTTTTGTTCTGACTTATAGATTGACTCACTTGCTTCATGCTGACTAAACATGTTTGGTCTTGTACGTTCTTGAAATTTCATTTGTATGGCTTGGATTTGAGTGAAACTGTATTACGTATTACTTAATTCGTTTTTAAAGAATTTTAGCTTGTTGAGCTTCCAATGGCTTTGAAGATAGATATCTAGATAATGAGAATACTATGTCCTCATAATGTGTTTGCTTTGTTCTTTTTTTTTTTCTCTCAGTTGATTGAAACTTTGATTGATCGGGTTGATCTATCTGAATCTGAGGCTGAATCATCTCTCGAGTTTTTGCTGAATGAGGCAAACGAGGCCTTGATTAGTGCCTTTCTGGTTTTGCTGAGAGCTAAAGGAGAGACATACGAAGAAGTAAGTCGAGCTAGGGGTATACAAAAACATATACATAATTCTAAATTACAGCACTTCACTAAGTTAACAAACGGTTTGGTAGATTGTGGGGTTGGCTAGGGCAATGATGAAGCATGCCAGGAAAGTGGAAGGATTAGTCGATGCTGTGGACATAGTTGGAACAGGTGGTGATGGAGCAAACACAGTCAATATATCAACTGGATCTTCAATACTTGCTGCAGCTTGTGGTGCAAAAGTAGCAAAGGTAATAATGAGTGAGAAAATCCTGATAATTTAAAATGAGAGAATTTGCATTAATAGTATAAGACCTCATCTGTTTTTCATCGTGTAATCTTACTATGGATATTTATACTGCAGCAAGGGAATCGTTCGAGTTCTTCTGCTTGTGGAAGTGCTGATGTACTAGAGGCACTAGGAGTGGTGATGGACTTGGGACCAGAGGGGATTAAAAGATGTGTTGAAGAATCGGGGATCGGTTTTATGATGTCACCAATGTATCATCCAGCTATGAAGATTGTTGGTCCTGTCCGGAAAAAGCTTAAAATTAAAACTGTTTTTAACATATTGGGACCTATGCTTAATCCTGCTAGCGTATCTTACGCTGTTGTTGGTGTATACCACAAAAATCTGGTACATATACTTACTGCTGAAATTAGTTTGTTCATCAAAAAACAAAAAAAAAAGAGACATTTACTTACCGTTTCTTGTGTGGTTTCATAGGTCGTTAAGATGGCAAAGGCACTGCAACGATTTGGAATGAAAAGAGCACTGGTGGTTCATTCGTATGGTCTAGACGAAATGAGTCCATTAGGTAAGATTCTCCCTTCCCAAAGTTTATGACTTTTATTACCCAAGGATTACTAACCAATCATAGCTTCACCGGAAACAGGAGGAGGGCTAGTTTATGATGTAACCCCGGAAAAGATCGAAGAATTCTCATTTGACCCATGTAAAGATTTCTCTTTCAACTCTCTAGCTTTTTTATCCCCTCTCTAAGTGAAGATTGCAGATGCAGCTTGGTAAAATATGACTATATGAGTTTGATTTAAGCTTGTTGCTTTTGACAGTGGACTTTGGTATTCCTCGTTGTACACTTGAGGATTTGCGAGGTGGAGGTCCAGACTATAATGCAGATGTGTTAAGACGTGTGCTTTCAGGAGAAAGTGGACCAATTGCGGACTCATTGGTCTGTTTTGTTTTACGGACTCAACATTCTCTTTCTCTCTGAAAACTTTCCCATTTTTTGTGAACTTCTGCAATTTGCTCATCTTTTTTCTTCAAATTCTTGTTTCAGATACTAAACGCAGCCGCAGCTCTTCTTGTTAGCAACCGAGTTCAAACGCTAGCTGAAGGAGTAACCTTGGCCCGTGAAGTACAATCGTCTGGGAAAGCTATCAACACGCTTGATTCGTGGATTCACACCTCAAACTTAGCTCAGAAATCTCAGTGACCGGACTTATGCATTTTTCCGATATTGTAAGCAACAAATCTCCTTGCAATTGTAGATGAAGATCAAGGCAATGTGCCAAAGGAAGACGCTGGAATCATTTGTAACTTTAGTTTTCTTTGTCAAGCAATAAAGAGAAGAGAGCAGAGAGAGATAGATACGCATTCTTCATGTAAACAATACAACAATAATTTTTAATAAAATGCATGAATCTGTTTTACTCAAACAGACACCAGATTCATAAACGGGATCAAAATCACACTTAAGCAGTAAGTAGAAAGAACACAATTATAAAATTAGACCTAACATTGAACCACAGACCAACATGTTGCTCCAAACACAAGTTCTTTACTAATTCTCCAACTACACTAACATACATAATCATCATCATGGAGTCTATTCTTTGGAGACTTTGACACGCATCTCGGTTGGTTTGATGAGCTTGAACGTGCAAACATCTCCAACCACCAAACCTAACTCTTTGGCCAAACGACTCCATCCAGCAGAGAATCTTGATTGTACATCAGTGACCAAATACGTAACCTCCCATGATTTCTTTCCTTTTGCATGATGAATCTTGAACCTCGTTGTCTCATCTGGCATATGCATGTCCACAAACTTCTTCGGGATCCCCTACATCACAGATTTGTATTAGATTAATTCACATTTATATATCACCAATTTGAAAGTGTGTAACTGTTCTTGTCTTGCTTATCTTACCAAGAACAGGAGGTGTGATTTCTTGATGTTGAGCGTAAATTCTGGAACAAGAGATGAGGTGCCGGCTTCAGAATCATTACAAACAGTATCCACATTCCTCTTCTTGGATTTTTCGGTTTCCCCAGCTTCCTTTTTTCTCAAGTTAAGCTCCTGTTTCTGCTTCACTTTCCCACTTGTTGATTCAGCTGTTTCGAGACCAGGATAGCTCGATTCAGACCAAGACTCTATCTCTTCTTCCTTCTTCACATCTATGTGGATGCTCTTCCTCTCTTCTCTCTTGTTCCGACCTGTTTTCATCAAAATCAACCACAAATGTAATTAAAGACTCTCTTCTTCTTCTTTATACATTCAAAAAGTAGTAACATAGACTTACCGGAACTAGAAGCAATGGTTGGAGATTTTCTTGGTCTAAGCATCTCCTTACTATCTGCTTCGTAGATGTTTACGTTAAAGCACATACTTGCCTCATGAGTGAAGGTAAGATACTCATTTTCACCCAAACCGTTGTCATTCACAAACTGGTTCCATCCACGATCTTCCATATAGTGAAACATTGGGTTCTTGGAGATTTTGACTGGCCATGAGCTTCCCCATGGCACTTTTAAAACCATCTTAAACGATGAAGACTTGCCGGAGATGCTTCTTATCAAGTGATGAGGAATCATTCTCTTTAGAGTGACAAAGAAATTCAAGAAATGTCAAAAGAGGAAGATCAAGAAATGATAAAATGAAGCCACATTCTTCAATTTCAGTGATAAATACAGTAAATAAAGTTTACTCATATGTACAACAAAGTTTCAACCTTTTTTCACTGGTTAAATCGATTTGGTCCGATCCGACCATTTCACACAAAAAAAACCCCAACAAGAAATCGGAAAAAGCAGTAATCTTAGTTAGGAGTAAAACCACACCAAGAACAGACAGATCTAAAGTTCATGAGACCACAAGAGACAAAATGAAGAACCAAAAAAGTTCATCTTCAATTAAAAAAAAAAGGGTAATGAGAAAATAAGTGATGAAGTATGAGAAATTATGAGACTTACCATTAATTCAGACGACAAATCTTCCCTTCGAAGAATCTTGAAGAATGCTGGATTGTCTCCTTCTTCCATAAGCTGACCAAAAGCTCTGTTTTTCACCATCTCTGGTTCTCTTCTTCGAAACCCTTGTTTGTTTCTTCAACCTCTCACTCTTAATCCTCTTCTCTCTATCTCTCTCTCTCTCTCACTCACTCACTCACTCGCTTCTTCTCTTTCACGTTTCTATCTCACTCACTCGCTTCTTCTATTTCTCTCTCTCTGGTTTATGGCCTTACGGGCAGAAGAATGGGGAAAAAGAGAGCTCTGTTCAAACTTTTATTTCTAAAAACAGCCAAAGGTTAGCTCCCAAAATTCAAAGGGTTTTCTTTCTTTTTCTCATTTTCTGCATTAACTTGTAAATTAATTTTACATGTGATTAGTTGAGAAAGATTCCCATGTATCATCAAACTTTTGTTTTCGTAATTTGATCTAGTAATAATACACAGAAACAGCAGTAAGCTCGTGACTTCGTAGACACGTTAAAAGCAGAGCAAATTCCTATTTTTAGTAACTGAATTCTGAAAAATACAGCGTCATACATATATATTTTTTTGTTTTGTTTGCATAACTATTAACATATTAAATACATTCACAGCAAATTATTGGTTAATTTTAAAACCTCATTCCCAAAAATTACAAGCTAGTCCATAGTCTTTTGTCAAGCACATACCCCTAACAATTTCAACAATGTTACATGTTTGAAAACTTATAGAGAGTATAAAGTTCACTTAGGTGAAAAAAATAGAAAACATTAAAAGGATAAAGTATCTAAAGAGATAAAAGACGATAGATCGGCTTCTCTCCCAGACACAGAAATCGAAGCACCCTCCTCATCCATGGCTTCTGGCGCCGGTGTTGCAGTTGCTCACCGGCGTCGGGACTTAAGATCCTGGTTCCCCTTGTTTTCTTTCCTCTTGGTTTCCTTCTTTTCGTTTAATCTCCCCAAAAATCCAAATCTCTCTTCTTCTTCTGTGTTCTTCTTCTCTGACAGACATTTATGTAATGGAGAAAGGGAACAATGCTTTATAATCTTTCTGAATCAAACATCTCCTACAAATCTGTCTTGGAACCGGGCAACAGAAGTGTTGCACCAATCGAACGACATCTTCGGCCAAACATCATAGCAATATTTCGATGATACATCAAACAACTCTAGATTTGGACCAACCATGGGTGTAGTAACGATTCCTCTGCCTCCGCCATCGACTTTGACTCCGATGCCTCCATCTCCAGCTCGTCGCTCCATGCCGTCGACTATGACTCCGGCGAATCCATCATGTCTCACTCTGCCGTCGACGATGGACTCAACTCCGATCTTTGCAGCGTCTCCGTACAGCCACCAAGCCGCCACCCCCATCTGCCCAGAAACAGGAAACCTAGGGTTTCAATTGTTGGGCCTCTCCCTTAAAGTTGGCCCATTATCCAAGTCGCGGCCCAATATCAAAAGACGTGGCCCATTTTCTTTAAAGGATTGGCCCAGGTATGCTCTCTCAATCTTCTTGCTATGCCCATCACAATTGGAACATAATCTCTCTAACGTAAGTGGCCGAAGACACCACTTGGGAAGGAAGTTGATTCTGTTGCAAGGGTTTTGTGCTTATCATCGTAGAACCTTGTCGCTAATCCCATCTCTAGCCATGTCTTTTGAAAGAAAAACCTTGATGATCCCTGATCGGCGGTGTGAATTTGGTCACCGATCCTCCAAGTCCGTTTTTGATATGTCGACAAGCTTATTCATAGATCTCAAGTATCTCACTGCGGAAGAAGATTGGAAGAAAACACAAGTGGATAGCAAGAAGATCTTCGCTCAACCACACCAATCTGCAACAGTTAAAAATTTGTCGTTTAGATTTATCCCAAGATCAGAAAACATCATTGCTGATGATCTTGCAAAGAAAGTCATATGGTCTATGACCTCAGGCCCATCTATGTTCTCTGTAACTCTCTGTTTTATTTGAATGAAAGCTTCATTCCATGACCAAAAAAAAAGGTGAAAAAAAAATATTGTAGTCTATACATTAAAACTCTTAAATAGCATAAGAGACATGCATGTACATCAAACCCTTATGAGAAACCCTAAATCTAGCAAGTGAAT
>OVAQ01001789.1:0-15779 GCA_900406345.1 Erysimum cheiri
ACACATAACAGGTTGTCCTTCCAACCTAATAAGTTACATATGCTAGAATCAGCAGTAACAGAGAGAGACTTCAGACACAGAGTGAACCTCACAAGAAATACAGATGTTGGAAATGACCATAGTAATTTATGTTTCTAGTCAACACTCATAGTAACACCTCACTATTTTCAAGATAGTTGTTCTCAGATGCTGAGTAATTAAACAAAGAACAGAAACATAAACCAATTTACTTCGGTAATACCAATGCAACAAACTTACCTGATGGAGCAAAGCTAGGGCATGAAACTGAACAAGGGCTGATCTGGATTGAATACCTTCTTGAACCTCATTGCTCCATCTTTTAACAATTTCTGGGTTTGTCTGAAAACAACAATATAAGAATATAAGCATAACCTAACAACTAAGAAAAAAGCTAATAGTTTTGGTGTGTGAAAGGTACCTTTAGCAAGTGAAGCCCACTGACTAAAGCTGCACTTGAAACAACGGGATTCTTATCCACAATGGCTTGTTTCAAGTATCGCTCAATTTGAGTGAGAAGGGTTCCGTCAATTATCCGGCAGAGGACACGGATAGCATTTGCTCGATACATATCAATTTTACTGTTCATGTCCTTCATCAGGGAGCTTGTTACAATGATAACCTATCAACAAAAGACCAAAAAAACTTATCCGAAAATATACCTACAATAAATGCCATGATTGTTGTATTCAAATTGAGTAAGATTTGCAGACCTCATCAGATGATGGAGATAACTCTTTTATGATCAAGTAGACCATTCTCCTCAGACCTGTATCTTTTGACTGGAAAAGCTTTGTAACTGAAAAGAAAACTTCGGTTGCTTCAACCTGCATATGAGACAGAATAAAACTCATGGAACATGATACTTTGACCAATAAAAAGGTATTCACACCACATTTGCAATGATATTAACACAAACAACCATAGGGAGGGGATAAGGCCACAATAGAATGTCCATAAGCAATGAAAGCAAGTCAGCATAACAAAAAGGAACTGACCTTGGTGAATGACTCCCCTTGGTTAAGCAGATAAAGAAGCTTGGTGATGACCTGTTAATTAAAAGAAAGATTAAATCTTCTAGGATCAACCTGAGGGTCATTAAAGAGTTGAAGACAGAAAAGTTGAAGCGTACCTGAGAGCATCTTCTAGGATCAACCTGAGGGTCGTTAAAGACTCTAGCTTCTTGAAGAACAGCTCCTTTCTCAATTCCCATGAATGGAGAATACTCCACTGAGCCAACAAAAAAAAAAATTAGAGATTGAAATAAGCAAAACAATTCACGCTGGGATCGAATATCATAACAAAAATAGATTGATCAATTCAAAACTAAACAGTGACTGTAATTATCACAGCACAACAATCTGCGCAATAACGCAAGAGCTCAATCGGACTTGAGATTGTAGATCTAAACAACCAAATCACGATTCACGACTGTTAAATGATATGTAGAATCGCACAGATCTAGAAGCTTATCATCTGGATCTAGACCTTGCACAAATCAGATAATCCGAACATAGAATCCTAAATTAAGCGAGAACACATACACTCATCGTCGTGATCATCGTCTTTCTTCACGAGGGGCTGCGCCATTGCTGATCTCGAAAACCTCTCTTTGAAATGACTCCGTCACTCAGATCTCGATGGTGGTACCTTTAGCTACAGATGCAACCAGTCAAAATGCGGGAGAAGGAAGATCTATTAATTGTTTCTTCTATATGTTTTGTTTCAGAGTCCGAACTCGGAATCTGTGGGATCGAGAGACGATATAACTTTTCCAAGCGGCCCAATAGCTCCATTTTTAATTAACGGACTAATATTTACCCAAACAAAATACTGTAGTAAATTAACTAATTAAATTTTGTGTGTGAAAAAATTAAGATAATTTTCGAAAAAACACTAAACTTGTGTTTATGACACTAAAAAACTTTGCTTTTTCGAAAATGTATGGATTTTGATACAACATCGATAAATATATTATATTATTAAAACTTGATTATGCATATCCGTTATAAAACCATAATTTGGTATGAATTAAGGCTTTGTAATATACATCCACACTAACTCTGGTAAAAAATCACTCCTAATAAACATCATAATTGGACTCTCAAAAGCTGCAAATCTTTGACGCAGAATGAAGAAAAGGTAGAGAGAAGAAAGTGTGTGTTTTTCAAAGTTGAGGATTGCGTCTCATTGAACCTCTATGCATTTCTTCGCTACTTGAAGCAGAAGGATTTAAGCCATACTCACTTGTTAAACCATACTCACTGCTTTGATATTCTTTACTCTCTAACGCCAGTTTCTTGATTTTTTTCATGTCTGCACTGTACGAGCTCGCGTCATACTCCGAGCTCACGCTTCCGGGGCTCAAATACCTGCTTTGTCCTGGTCTTGTTCCTTCACTTAGATCCTCCATTGACATATCTCCTTCTAGTGCTCGTACAATCTTTCATTTTTACACATGTTTCAAGATTCATGAGTATATATGTCACATTTAATTATCATCAAGATAGTGATTAGTAACAAAAGAATTAACAAGTGTTGTTGAACCTGGCTCATCTTAGGTCGTCTTCTTGCTGAGTGTCTGATTGCTGCAGCTGCACAAGAAGCCATTCTAGCCATCTCTTGTTGTTCATAGTTTAGCTCTAGACGCGGATCTGCCAACTGGCTGTAATCTCCATCTTGAGCAGCTTTCAAACACAAAGGCCTTGCCTGCAACAACAATAGTACGATTTGTTTTTGTTATTGCCAGTGTTTGGGGGTGTTTTTACATGTAAACCGAAGAGGCGGATGTTTTTACCCAATCTACCAAGCTGTCTTCCATTTCTCCAGTTAGATCCACTGGAGGTCGTCCGGTTATGAGTTCAAGAAGCATTACTCCAAATGAGAAAACATCAGATTTGTCGGATAGCTTTCCGCTTGATGCATACTCTGGAGCTAGATATCTGAATCAAAGAAATTTTTAAAGACAAATGAAACAGAGTGAACAAGTGAGAATGAATTAAGACAGATTACAAAGCTGTACGTTTACCCGAAAGTTCCCATGACGCGGGTAGAGACATGAGTATAGTTGTCTTGAGATAGCTTCGCTAATCCAAAATCTGCCACCTGTGTATGTATACACAATAGACTGTAAAATAAGAGAAATGGAAGTTATAAAAGTAGTACAACGGTCAATAATATATACCTTGGTTTCAAAACTGAAATCAAGAAGAATGTTTGCAGCTTTGATATCTCTATGGATGATGCGAGGATGACCTACCATTAATGTAAGATATACAATCTTTAAATTCTTATAAAGAGCGAAATAGAAACTATATATATTGGTGTGAGTGAAAGATGTTCTTACAGTCTTCGTGCAAATATGCAAGGCCTCTAGCTGATCCCAATGCAATCTTCAGTCGTATAGGCCAATCCAAAACTGGACGACCCTTTCCTGAAATTTCAATGCATGTTATTGGTTAAAGAGAAACCATTCTTAAAAGGTGTTAATTTAAGCAGATATTCTGTTTGATGAATGTACCGTGGAGATGGAATTCAAGAGTGTTATTAGGTATAAACTCATAAACCAAAAGCCTTTGACCACCAGAGATGCAATATCCAACAAGAGAAACTAGATGGCGATGATGGACACGGCTAATGATCTCGACCTCTGCTTGAAACTCGCGTTCGCCTTGTCCACTTCCAAGTTTAAGACTCTTCACTGCAACTTCTTTGCCGCTAGGCAAAACCCCTTTATGAACATACCCAAATCCACCTTGTCCTAGCAAATTTGACTGAGAGAAACCTTCTGTTGCAATGGACAGTTCATCGTATGTGAAAGTGCTTTGGTTGTGACCAAGAGTCGCAGCTGGAGACGGTGTAGCAGTTCGACCTGTTTGGTTGGAACTGTCACTGTGAGGACCAGACACAGGTTGCTGTGGGCCCCAATTTCGACCTCCTTGAGCAGCCATATTCACCACATGATCTTGAGGTGTTCCATTCTTGTAATAGCCACCATTACCTACACTATGCAACGTCTCCTTTAGCTTCTAAAGTCTAATCCTTTTGCACTCTAGTGGGGTTAAACGCTTGCCATGGAACGAGTTCAAACCATTAGACTATGATCGTTCTAAAACCTCATCTATTGATTATGTTAATTAAGTCTACTAAAACACACCATTAAGCTACAAGTTCCGGTTATTGTAAACTCTAATCTATCCTATAAATTACCTGTGGGTGCTCCAAATGGATTGTTATTGTAGTAGTGCATGTGGTTGACCTGAGGAGATTTCTCCTTCTTCTTCTTCTTCTTCTTCTTGCAACAGATGCAAACACAAACTAGAATTAGAAGCAAAAGCCCTGCTCCCGCAAGAACTCCAATAATCAATCCAATGTTGGCTTGTGGATGATGATCCCGTGATAACAATGATGAGTCTGAACCTCCACTATTCCGAGGAGGGGTTATTGACCGAGGCGGTGAAGGTGAGCCACCGTCACCTGAAGTTCTGTTCCCTGACGACGGTGGTGACGGTGTGGAACCGTCTCTGTTGTTACCATTGTTGTTTCCACCATTGGTTCTGTTACGGTCGTCAGTGGCACCAGGAGAAGGAGGAGATGGTCTTTCTGAAGGAGGTGGCTGGTTGGACGGTGTTTGTGGTGGTGCAGGTGGCGTTACGGGAGTTGAGCCTTCAGGGGAAGGTGGAGAAGGAGGATTCTCTGGAGTTTTCGGTGGTGGATTAGCAACAGCCGGCGGGGATGTTGATGACGATGGAGGAGGTGAGGTTTCTTGCTTGGGCGGTGCAGGTGGCGGTGAAGAAGAAGATGAGCTATTGTTGTTGTTATTTGGGGGAGGAGCTGAATTCGATGATGGTGGTGGTGAAGAAGGTGGTGTTGGCGGCGATGTACCATTTGAAGGCAATGTGCCATTTGAGGTTTCAGGGGCAGGAGGTGAATTCACCGGCGAGTCCGCCATTGTTTTTAAGTCTTTTCTTTGTCGGTGAAGGGTTTCTCAACGGTGGAGAAACCTTCTCCCCGGTGATCCTCGACCTTGTTTTGCAAGTAAAACCAATACTCAGAATCAAAATTTTATGCAATCGAATGGAAACACCAGAATCTGGAGAAATTGATGAAACGAATACCTTGGTGAAGAAGAAGATGATGATTAGAGAAGGAGAGAGAGAAACTGAGATGGTAAAATGGTTTGTTTTTGGGTTTGGAGAAATTAGCATTCTCCTAGGAAGAAGGAGAGATTTTTTCTGACAAAATGAAAAACATCAACTATAATTAGGAGGACAAAGCGCGTCTCTTCTCTACCATTTATCATCTATATTTGCTCGCTCTTTCAAGAAACCAAAGTCTCTCTCTAATTTGGCCAGCTTTACTCTAGTTACTACTTCTTCTGCCCGTTTCAAGTTTGAACATTGGGACCATTCCGGTTTAGAATACAATCCAACCGGTTTGAAACTGGCCATACTGTGGATATATAGAGAGAGATTTTAAATAAATAAAAAATGTACCCCTACTGCTGAAAACTGAAAACTAATGCTGTTAACTGTTTAAGCCGACCAAAAAAAAAAAAAAAAAACTAATGGTGTTAAATTAAAAAACCCAACTGATTGAAAAAAACAGATTCTAACATCGGAAAACCAAAATTGAACCCAAACCGGAAAAGAAACTAGAAAAACAAGCCAAATCGAAACTTAACTTCTTGAAAAAATTATAGAAATATTGGGTCATAAATCAAAACATTATTGAAGACCAAGCTACAGAGCGCTTTGCTTCAGTTTCTAGCTAGCCAAACCGAACCATGTTGTGGAACAAAACCTGCTAATTGGCGGGAGCTAGCAGACGACACAAGAAAGAGAATTTTTGGCTCATAATGTCGGTTACCTAAGGAACAGTCGCAAACAAAAATGATCGGGCTTTTTAGTTTGATAATACGGTAACAGCTGTGACACAAGAAAAGCCACAAAAAGATCTTGTCCAAGAAACAAGAACCTACTAAAGATCTTGTCGAGGAAACATGAGTTTGTGTATAATCATAATCCATAAAACATTCCCACCTTTCTCGGAATCATATATCTTTGTTCAACATTACAAATTCATTAAAGTTCAAAGAACCATAAAACACATTCACAGATCTCCAAAAGTTTCATTTTGACAGTTACAATTAAACATTAATCGATGGGTCTAAAACCCCCTAACTAACTTCCCCATATCACCGTCTCCTACATAAGTCCGATAAATCTTTAGAAGATAAACCAAAGCTCAAAAGGTTGAAGCCGCAAAAGCTGGGATCATGTACCTGGGCTTATAAATAGAACATCGAGATCTACCCCGAGAAACTTAACACTATGATGTGGGACCACTAAACCGAAGAAACATTGTCTGAACCTGGCGATGGATCTGAGCTTCCGGTCATTGTTGTAGCAGCTACAAGTGAACCAGGAACAGAGAAACCTGGAGGCCTAGGCATTGGTGGGCGTGGAAAGGCCATGCCCATGGGAGGCCTTGCACCTACATTAGCAAAATTTGCAGCGATTCTGTTTGTTGGTAACGAAGCTTTTGAGGACATTGAAGGTGGGACACCGAGTCGAGATGCTATGATCTGAGCCCTTTCATGGTATAGCCGTTGCCTTGACCTTTCTAATTGCTCTCTTACCCTCATTGTCAAGCTTTCAGCTTCATTGAAGATAGATAGCTTTGATTCTAGTTTATGTAACTGCTCAGACATAGAAAATCCCCTCATTATGTTACAACTTTGAACAATACAGTATCAAAAAGGAACCTAAGCTGCATCCACTTAAACTATATCTTACCTGCTTCTCTATTAATGATCCAGAAAGTTGTCGGATATGATCTTCTTCTTGCTTTGCAAGATTCTTTGCCTTTACTGCTGCAGCTGAGAGAGCAGAGATTGCTGCACGCTTTAGCTTCTCGATATTATGCTTGTCTTTTGTCCCTTCGCAAACATCCTTCTCTGTATTTCTTTCTTTATTTGGATTTTCACCTGTAAAACAACATTTAGACAACAAACCAATAAGATATAAATAAATCATGAAATGCAGGTCCAGTTTCTAATGTGTCAGAGAGAAAGAGAGAGAGAGAGAGAGTACCAGCTGTTCCATTTTCTGTTGCAGAAGCTGATCCATTGGGTTGCGGTGCAACCAACATGTCTGAAGTACTAAGAACATCCTTTTCACCCTCCTCCTTGGCCTGTTGAACCTCCTCTCCTACTGTTTTGACCACATCTTGAGGATCCTTCTCTGATTCTAATGTTTCCTTCATCTCCACATCTTTTGATGCTTCTGGCTGAGAAGCATCTGCAGCTGACTGGGAGACAGTTGCTTGAGATGCGTCTTTATTTTCACTAGAAAGCTTATTCCCATCCTTTAAAGGTTCTTGAAGCTCCTTCTCTGGACATTTTTCCTGCGATGGAATTTTTTTTTCTGCAGGTTTCTCTGAATTGTCAGTTGTGACTGGCTTACTAGATCTTTTTTCTCGTACGGGATCAGGTTTTGTAGTAGAATTTTCAGTTCGAGAATCAGGTTTCTTTTCTTCAGAGACTGAATCCCGATTTTCTTTGCCTGCATCAGTATCTGGCATTTCCCTATCATCTGAATTCAAGGAGACCTCTTCCACTTTCTGGCGCTTTTCTTCTGGCTGCTCATCTTTGTGGGCATTATCATCGTTCCCCTCTGCATCCGCACTGCAAATTTCTTGCTAGTTTCAGATTTAAGAAACAACAACCTATATCTCCAAAAGATTGAGAGCAGAACAAAAACACAGAGTGTTGAGAAACATTATCGTATAATTGTGAAACCTTTTTGATTCAGTTGATTCCTTGTTGTCTGGTGGATCTTCCAGAATATAACAATGTCTTGTAGCAAGCAACAATCCAGAATTGCTGTGAAGAGATTTTATGGAAGCCCGGGCTGACGCAGTAGCAACATCAGATCCTGCCAATCTCACCAGAAAGGCCGCCTATAAAAAAAAAGAGCCTTGCAGGATCAGAAAGGGAAGAGATTGCGTTTGTAAAATTAAGCTCAATCACCATTATTGCAAAATTTCTCTGTGTTACACAAAATACTTACCAGTCCCATGACAGGGTTTCCTAAATCAGCAAAGGAAAAAGAGGCTTCAGGTGTGGAGGAATAACCAACGTCTTCAAAAGCTTCAGCAAGAGCTTTCAGAGCAAGGTTTTCGTCAGCTTCATCTTTACATCTTTCATCAATGACGGTTTCTAGTTGGGGTGTTTTCTGGCCTGCTTCCACTTCATTAGTTTCTTCACTTGCATCTCCAGGCTTCGAAGATTCCTGAGAGACTTTTTTTTCATTGTCATCTTCTGGTTCTGGAACTTCCTTTATAGTTTCATCTTCATCAACACGTTTCTTCTTCTCTGCCTCTTGAAGTGCATCTTTTGGAACAGATTTTTCATCTTTAGACACAGCTAAATCTGTAGTGTCTTTTGTATTTGGAACTTTGTAGTCAACTTGATCAAGAAATGCATCCTCGATTGGCATTTGAAGAAAATGAAGCATACACTGAGCTTTTGTTTTCGTAGCAACATGCTCTGCAATCTCATTCCAATTTTCCTTAAAGATTTCTAAAGCTTCAAGGAGAAGAAGTGTCTCTTGATCAGTCCACTTCCCACTACCAACGCCAGGGGCCTCAGCAGGCTCCATTAGTATAAAATCGGAAGATGACATATCTGAGCTGAACTTGCCACTGTTAAAGCATTCCGTACATAAGTCAAAATCTGCCTGTCAAAATCCCAATATTAGCATATAAATTTTAAAATACGATTGAAGAAAATAGCAAAAAGAATGCAGTAATATAACCATTTACTTGGATGGAATGAAAATAAGTAAGGAGACAACACCTGTTTCGGGCAGTGGTAGCGCTTGCGAGAGCAATCAGCTGAACAGGAGTTGCAGTGATATTCAACCGCCGGACCCTCTTGCTTCAGCAAGTCATCAGCAGCCATTGGATCTGGAAACAACCCTGATGGTGTAGCTTGTGCTGTGAGACTAGGCTTGTGAACAAGAGGAGGGCAAGCCTCATCTGCTTGAAATCGATATAAACTGTTAAGCAGTGATTCCTTATCCACTAAGTCCTCATGATCAGAAGCAGTAGAACCAGTATCTGTTGGTGGGAATGGGTGAAAATTGATTAAGCCCCAGTAGTCCAAGAACTCCATCACCTCTTGCTTTGCGTCCGAGTCTCCAACCTCGAGTTCTGTTAAGTCTTTTAGTTCTATCTGTGTGTTCGGATTGGAATGAAACTTCCTCATGATCCAGTTCCGTATTTCTCTATATACCTCAGAAGTGCGACCCTCCAACTTGCCATTGAAGAAAGAGGGCAATGAACGCTCCTCAAGCGGGTGAATTTTTTCCCATGAAAACCAACCTTCAAAGAGTTTAAAGTACAGGAACCCAAATTACAAATTTACTTTTAATCATAAATGCGAGGGTTGTGAAGCTTAAACAATACTAACAATTCAAAACCTAAACTTCGATATCATATCACTTTCTAGCTAATTATTACCACAAGATAAGGACTAGGAGCATCAGTTCATAGCCTGGGGTTCTTCAAGTGAGATTCTACATGATAAAAATGAGCACACACATTCTACTTTGATCAGCAATAGAGACTAAAATTTGTTCTACTATCACAAGGTGAGACAGTATATCTTCATGCCAATGCAATCATTCACAGTGAGAGGATTTCCAACAAAACCCAAGTCCAAAATCTAAAATAATCTCTCCTCGTTTCCAGATGAAACCTAGAGTACCTCAGATTCTACTTTGGAAAGTCTTTCCATTATAAAAGTTCCAAAATTTACAAAGCAAAACAGTGACAAATGTAAAACAAATCAATAATTTGCTTCTAGTCTCAACCAAAAACAGGAAGAAAATAGAGGAACGAACCGCAATGATTAGGCACCACATGAACATTAGTGTCACGAGATCTAATTGCTTCGAAATCAGCTTCGATCTTAGCCTCCAAAGCCTCCCACTCACGGATCGCTTTGTTCCTTTCTTCCTCCTCCTTGGGCTTCTCTCCATCCGTACCCACCGCGACATTCAACAGCTCCGACTTAACCCCAGGCGCCGCAGACGGCATATTGCTCGGAGCCTGACGAGCTCTAGTTAAAGGCCCGTTATGTACCGGGGAAAAAGACGCAAGCATCGCCTTCTCACGCGTCAGCATCCTCTTGGAAGAGGAGAAATTAGAACCCCCGAGAGCATTCGCTTTCCTTTTCAAACCTCCGCCGCGGCGCCGCGTCGACGGCATCGGCTCAGATGCCGGAGAATCTCCAGAGCTACCAGCGAAAGCTAGGGTTCCAGCAGCGTCGCGTCGTTTCTCCTCCATCTCTCAAAGGTCTCTCTCCCTCTCTCTGAGTGTCTTTGCAATTGCAGCTACAAAGACACCATTTCTACCAAAACGTTGCTATTCCCAAAATCCCAATTTCGTTCGCTTCGTCACAATTTAACTTTTGTTTGCTTTGGAGTGGAATTTGCAATTTGTTGTTGTATCGAATTGTGTTGAACTCGGCACGCCTCAGTGGTTTCGTTCGGTTTAAATCAATCAGTCTCGAATTAGCCTTCCGGTTTGCTCATAAAATAAACTTCGCTGTTAACCGGTTTGTGGTTATTGAGGTTAAGATTACATCAAACTACTACTGTAAATCGTTTTGGTTTTAGGATCATTTGGCCTAAGCTAGACCTCTCTTGAGCGGCCACAACAACAACTAAAATCGCTCTGGTTTTAGGACAAATTGGCAAAGAAGATTGGAATAGAGAGAAGTCACAAGTGCCAATGACTTGCGCTGGTTAAACCCGAAAAAAAGAAAGAAAGAGAAACAAAAAAATTCCTACAATGTTTGGTCTGATATATGTACAAAACTTAAAAATCATGGCGTAAGAAATTCTCGAAATTGGTTCCTTTAAGTGTGGTCTGGACCTCTTCCCAGTTCTGTACATGTTGTGACAATGAACCTCCATGAATCTTCACTTGCCGACTCTTTAACTTACGTTTTGGGACCTTTAGAAACTCCTGTACATCGTCTAGTCTCTGCATTCAAAAACACATCTCAAGATATAAGAAAAGTACAATCAATGAATGAAGCCAGTTCAAGAAGAAAAAGATGTCATAATCACCGCGGGGTTCTTGACAACATCTTCATAGTAGACAAGGATATGTCGAGTGGTATTAAAGTAAGCCAACGCTTTCAAAGTCATTTCTTGAATCTGTTTCAGCTCGGTTATCAAAAGTGTTGTGTTGATCATTGGCTTGTAACCCGCCAATATCTCAGCCTCTTTGGCCGAATGGGTGTGAGACTTGTGAGTCCCGTTTAACAGCTTAGCATCTCTATCATAAGAGTTTGCGAGTACTGATATCATGCGGCGCAATAGGTTTTTCCTGAATAGGAAAATTGCAGAGACGCCTCGGGTTTTGAAGTATTCTACTATTTCTTCATGATGTTTCATCAGACCCTGCAATGTTTACAAAGCAAAATCCATCATAAGATATAGTAATTGGGATGTTTATTGGTTCATTTACTACTACATGAAACCGAGGTTCATCCGGTATAAATATCAAATAACAAGGAAACAACAGCCTTCTTCACTCTTCAGTTCCCTTCAACGTTAAATTACAGACTCATTAAACTTAAACTCATACCCAGATTTTTTGCATCAACAACCACAAAGAAGCTCCCTAAATCAAAACAGGTCTCTTTCACAAATGACATTGACTCAGAAACTCCCTAATAAGTGAAGAGCACCGAGGGAAGAAAGAGATGTCACTCACCCTGCAACATGTTTATCAATTTTACAACTATATTACAAAAACAAACACATCTCTTTTTTTAAATATTGCAGCTCTTATCTAGAAAACAGAACGAGATCCTATCACTTTAAACTCACAAGTACAGTTAGTTATAAGCAACAGTGACCAATAAGACAAGGATGGAATTTAGCAATCTCTTTGTGTAAGCACTCAAATGGAAACGGAAAAGAGTCCAATGCATATGAGTAAGAAAGAGTAAAGATATGTCACAATGTCCGAGAATATCAGTGACTTTACCTGATTAAGCATCCACTTGAAGCCAACAGCGGAAGTGCACTCGTTCTTAGAGGCACTACTCAACCAGTCTAGATTATAGACTTTGTCAAGTGTCTCAAAAATGGTGGAAACATTAGCCCTTCTATCTTTCACAGAAAATATCTCCCCATTCGAGCTTATATTAGTATGATTGTTTAGCAAAGTCTCAAACCAGCCACTACCAGATCTCTGCATGGAGAGAATCGCAAAGTACCTAACCGGGTGGCAAGAACACTCATCCCTAAACCATTCAACACCCACAAAGCAGTAATCAATATTAGCTTAGACCCAAGAATTATAAAGGTTCAAACTTTATGATCTCTGTTTACCTGTTATATGTCTTTGGTTTAGGGTAATGGACAAATGGAATGTCCCATGGTTCGATGTTAGGCTCAGGACAAGGCCTCTCAAACACTTCAACGTTCAAGAAACCATAGTTTGGGCTGACTCCTATTTGCTTAAGACAAATCGAGCAAATGTACACAGCGCAGACCATTACAAAGAGGAGAACGACCATTCTCAATACAAGTGAGGACTTTTTAGGAAGCTTCAAGACAAAACTATCCTGAAGAGGAAAAAAACAATACATTTATGTCCTCGTGCTAATTAGCTTGTTTCTTTGTTTGAGTCAAATACAAATACCATAGATTTGTTTGTATTAAACCAAGAAAATCTCAGAATCTTTTATTTTTATAATGCCGAAAGAATCAATTTTTAAGATTAAAGGAATATGAAATTACAGAAAAACAAGAAGTTAAACTGAAACTACTGAACAAATCTGCTAAAGATTACTCCTAATCAGATCAGACCACTCACGAGCAGATTAATTTTGGACAAGCGTAAAATCTAAAAAGCCACACACAACGAAAGGTACCTTAGGGAGGAAAGAAGGGTCATCGGCCATGGCTGCTTTGATAGAGAAAGAGAGAGAGCGAGAGATGAGAGATCAGGAAGGAACAGAACAAAAAGACATTTGATTTTTCAGACACACTGATTGGGATTGAGGAAAAAGAAAGATTAAATGCCCAGAAAAAGGGTAAACTTTGAAAGACTCTTTCAGAGAAAAACGCAATGATTAGAGAAGAAGGAGCCCAAGACCGTTTGCTTGAATATTGGTTGCTTCGAATTTACGGATCTCGATTTATTAACACTTAAAATCTGTCATTTGGAATTTAAATGTTGATGTACAGAAGAAACAGAATTGTAAACCGGAAAAATAGTAACAAATAAAGCGTAAACATAGAGACGAACAGGTCGAGCTCGAAACGATGTCGTTTTCTGACATGCACCGTGCTTCACACTATGAACTTTTTGAACTTTTAAAAATGGAGATTATTTGTACATTTTATAATTACGAGTTTAATTCGCGTGACACATCATGCTCTTTTTCCTCGGTTTGACTTGTGCTTTTGTTTTTCAATTTATTCGATTCGTTTGCTAATAATATTAACTTAATCCATGTGTTTAATTTCCTCAGTATTGAAAGTTAGTTCACAATAATATAATTCGGGTACGGTAATTAACACAAAACCTTGGAAGTTAGTCGATCTCAATGCTAAATGGATATGTAAAAATGATATTTGGTCAAATAAATCAGAACTTCTTTTTACGCGTCTTCAACTAAAATTGCCAAAAAAAAACAAACTTTTCTTACTGCTGAGAAAACTCTGAGTTGTTGTTGAAAGGTTGCTTTTGTTAGCTTTAATTAAGATAGGGTGATGAGAAGTTGGAAAATTATCTCAATATTTATGTAGTCACTAATTTCCCCTGAAAGAAATGCATTGAAAACACAGAAAGAAGAAACTCTTCAACCGCAAACAATTTTTACATCGGCGAGGAACAGTGAAGAAGTAAAAAGGGAAAAAACAGAGAGAAGTAAGAACACATTACAGAGTAATTAAATTAGCCCAACGGAGAGAAGAAGCCAAAAACATCAATGAAAATATTAAAAAGAAAGAAAAACAAAAGAACCGTTGAATAGTTGATGAATTGCTTCTACTGATGATAAAAAGAACTTTTCTTGTGATCTTTCTTGGACCTCACGAATCCTAGCCCTAATCTTTCTCTCCACCAACCACTCGACGCTTTTGATTTGCTTCTCGGCGAATCATCATCTTCTTCACTGAGTTCTTCCCTCAGAGTTGACATTCTCTTTGTCGTGTTAACTTCTTCCTTTAGAGGCAAGATCATGCCATCGAAGAAGATTTCATCCGCTGTGGTCATGGAGAAGTTCTCGACTCCGAACTCAAAATCATCTGACGACACAGGTGCTTCCTTGTACTTGATCATTTCGTTCTTAGTCGTTGCGAAACCGCTCGAGAATGAGATTCTTGGCTCTGCGTATGAACCGTACTGATGTTGTTTCATGTTCGAACACTCCATTTCTATCTCTCTCTCCCTCTCTCTTATTTTGTATTCTACTGTATATATTTGTTGCAGTACATCTATATATAGAGAAAATATATGTTTGTATTTATATGGTAGTCTCATATCTTCTGATTTTATATTAATATAAGTAGAAATATATATTTACTATTGTGTTTGATAGTCTCACACACACACAAAGAGACATAAGTGTTGTCTCTTTGAGTTTAGAGATCTAAGATTAGATTCTTAATATATCTAACTTATCTTCAATAATCACTTATAACCCATTTTTAGGATCAACAGCGGGGAAAAGATATAGCTAATTAGTCTCTTGATACACAAGAAGAGCCATTTATGATCGCAAAAAACACTACTTCTTCTATTAGTTAATTGTTAACGCTAAATTAACGCAAATTAAAGGGATGTTTTAAGCACATGGACGTTTTAATTTTATGCACATGCAGTTCCAAAATATATAGTCTCATGCAATTTCTGAGAAGTTTCCCAATCTCGGTTGTTTTATATGCTTTTAATAGAAACAGGGATAAAAATAGTAATAATTTGTTGGCCTTCCAAAATCTCCAAAGGTTTTACAAGATTTGTTTACTAATTTAGATTATAATGGAAAAGAACAAATAAATAGTATCAGATAAACTGGAGGCTGAGACCCATGCATGTGACAATGATAGCTGTAATTGCACAATGTAATTACTAATCTGAGTTCCACGCAACTGGGTTTCCGACAAGCCGTTACCAGTAATTATACACACACGTTGCTCTTCATCTCACTCCAACAACCAAGAAACCCATGTTTTGCAGACGAAGCGGATATAATCAACTCTAAATTTCTTATTGTATCTATCTACTCTATATTGTTATTCTCGACTATCGAGTTTCATTTAATTTTGAAGCTTGCCAATTGGTAGTAGATTTGTTAGCTAAATGTTAAGAATTCTACATGGATCAGGGAGAAAAGAAGAAAAGGAAGAATATATATATAAATATGTGCGTGACGTCTGCTAATTAATTATGTACGTCTCTCCTATGGTCTCCCATATAGTGAACAAAAGTTGTCTCTTGCAGTTCACAAAATCTGAGAAAATTTTTGTCTTCTTGTGATGAATTATGCATCCACAACATTATTATAAGGTAACAAAAACAGAGGCTCGACGTACAAGGTTGGATCTTGGATTCATTTTCATCAAATTTAAAATTAATCTATATAATAATAACAATCCTGAAAAATCCGTACGATTGTGACTTTTTATTTTTTAACCATTTTTAAAATCCGTACGGTTGTGACTTTT
>OVAQ01001791.1:0-12153 GCA_900406345.1 Erysimum cheiri
TACGTGAATAATGGAATCCTTGTGCATCAAAAGGCATATACAGAAAAGGTACTCAAGAGATTCAATATGGATCAGGCCCTCCCATTGAGCAGCCCAATGGTGGTGAGAAGCCTCGGATTGGATAGTGATCCATTCGGTCCAAAGAAGGACGAGGAAGAAATTCTCGGTCCTGAAGTGTCATACCTCAGTGCCATAGGAGCGTTAATGTATTTGGCTAGCCACACTAGACCAGACATTTGTTTTGCCGTAAACCTCCTTTCTAAATTTAGTTCATGATCAACCCAAAGGCACTGGAAAGGTTTTAAAGGAAGGTTTGGTTAAGTTTTAAAGTCTATTCTTCCTGTGTTGTTTAGTTGGGTTTTATTCTATACTGATCTAACCAAAGAAGGAAGTTTGCTTTGGTATTAGTTTGATTTGCTGATGCAGGTTATTTATAAGATCAGATTATGGCATGGTCAATAAATAGGAACTACGTGTGGCTTGATCCCTTCCAAAGGTACGTAGACAGCCTTCCCTAAGGCGCATCTACTACAATATCAAAGACCATCATATGTGGAGACAACGCAACCTATATTGCTCAACTCAAAGAAGGCTACATCAAGGGAGACCAGACAAAGCATATTTTATCTAAGTTCTTCTTCACGCATGATCTACAAAAGAATGGTGAAGTTCAAGTTCGTTCTAGCGACAATTCAGCCGATCTATTCACTAAGGTATTACCAACATCGACATTAAGGAAGCTCACGCATCAAATTGGAATGCGGAGACTTAAGGACTTCCAGGGATGACCAAATCAGGGGAGTAATACGTGATGTACTCTTTTTCCTTCACTATGGTTTTATCAAATGGGTTTTCCTAGTAATGTTTTAATGAGGCAGCATCCCCAAGCGTATTACTGAGATCCTTTGGCATCCGCACGGTTATGTCATCTAAGGGAGAGTGTTATAAACCACTAAGAGGTGGACTCCATAACCGATGCATCTAGAAGGTTCTAGAAGATCCATGATCATCTTCTAGAAGGTCCGGTCCAACGGACCGAGACCATGGGCGATTACCAAAAGAGGTTTATGTTAGTCTTAGTGAACTTTTAGGTTCCTAGTCCAATTGAGTTTTGTCTCATCCTAAATATATATATATATATAGGTGTAACCTCTCTCCAAAATACAATAAGATTTACGAGTTCTATAACAGTACTACAATTTTAAGGTCTGATCAAAGTGATATGACAATTTAAACCAAAGAAGCTAGAAATTGGTAAATCTTCACCTCGAGTCCCACCGTACGTCACTCCCCACTAATTTCTTGCATTTGCATGTGTGGAAAGCATGGAGTCCAATAATTAAACCACAGTTAATTCCTTGATAAAATATTTTGACTTTCTAAATATCATTGGTAGTTACTTTAACAAAGTTATTATTACTGTTAATTATTCTCCTAGATATACATACATGAATGTCCTTTACAGAATGTCTCTTTCTTTTTTGATAAAGGATTGACAGGGTTATTCAATTAAAAAGTATAAGAATATACGGATATACGTGTGCAAGATTGATCATACAAATATAACATCAGATTGGAGAAGCACGTTGAAAATTGAGGTCGATTAAAAACAAAAGGGTATGTGATTCTATAAGTCGATGTCTTTTGGCCCATAATTGAGTCGAGATGTTGCTGACCGCAAGAATCCTTATCAGTTATTACTTATTAGTATTATCTCTATGTATTCTATAAATATTGATATGAAGGATTTAACCGGTCTTACCAGGGCCGGATGGAACCGGTTTTGCTAAAATCGATTGTAAATACGCTGTGCTTTGTGAAAGTTTGAATCTAGTTCAACCCGGTTCTATAATTATACGGTTATCCACTAAAATAGAAAATAATAAAATACATGTCTGCTCGGTCCAGCCTTGCCATCGTTGGTTACAAGGGACGGTTCAAAATTAATTGATGATTTGTCATGGTTAAGATTGTTTTTTCCTTTGTCAAAAAAAAAGAAGTTATTATATTATATACTATATGTGTGTTAAATTGACAAAAAGAATTTTAAAAAACTAATGTCTTGTTATCTAACAATATGTACGAATATGTTAGTGAGTTCCATGTGCGTTTGTTGGCGGTTTCGATCCTGTTTCTTCTTATGTTAGGTGCGTCATCAACTTTCGTTTTTCTTAACTTTGGAAAAGTACAAAAACAAAATAAGAAAGATCCACCTCTATTCAAATTCCAAAGTCCGTGATATGTAGCAAACCGTACGAACAATTCATGATACTTTATTTATTGTCCACATTCATTGCACAGATTACTAATGATATGAATTTAAGACTATATCAAATCTGAATATACTGTATCTTAAATGCATATAATTAGTAGTCTATGCAGCACAGATTACTAATCATATAAATTTAAGATTTCATATTAGATCTTATATACTGTATTAATTGCATATACAGTAATTAGTAGTCTTGTTCCTTTTTTTTTTGGTCAAGTGCATATTATCAGTAGTCTTTGCAATGAATGCGGATAATAAATAAAACTATCATTTGACTGTTAGGAATGACAGCTTGGGCTTGGGCCTGAGGGGTATGAGCGAAAATATAAAAATCGGATGAAAGAACATGAACTTTGTGATACAGTTGTGACTTGTGGCTAAAGAGAGAATGGTTATTAAAAGAGTAACGACTTTTTACTTATTTATAACTTATAAGTTGTAAATTCAGGTGTTAAAAAAAAAAAAAAAAATCAGATGTAGATTACATTTTTGAAACAAGTCTTCTCCAAGCCTGGTTCAGAAGCCTAATTTCTGATTCAATTTTTAGCACAACTTTCTTAAATAATGGGTACTAATTATTAATACAAACTTCTAGATCAGGTTATAGTAACCACTGTTAACTTATATACTTAAGTTTAAGATTAAAGTTAATTTAATTGTATATAAGTGATACATTATAAAAGCAATTAACAAAGAAAAACATTATCAATAGAATTATAAGCTTACGTAAAGGGAAATGAACATAGACACGTAGTAAAACTCTTGTTTTGTTTTAACCTTTTTCGATATTTTAAGTATGTCGTATAGGAGGAGTTAAGCTAAAATACTAAAAGTACCTAATAAGCCTGACACGTCATAGGATTAAAAAAACAGAGTATTCGAAATTAGCAACTCTCACCTTGTCAACTTATGTACGAATCATGGTTTTGATATCCTCTAAATCCAATTGTTATTTTTTTTTTTTTTTCACAAGAGTGTCTTCTTTATTATAACATAGCCAAAGTTAACCAGTACATAAGTGATTTTTCCACTTAAGCCAAAGCATAAAACAAACTAAGCTTATAAAATTCTATTTTTTATTAATTTTACATTTTAATTATCAATTTTTTTTTTTACTGAACCAAATTAATTTCGTTTTAAGTAATTTGACGGAAACTTTAATATTTCCATCGGACAACTTAACAATGCAACTAATTTACTAAACTCAACAAAAATTAGCGACTAAACTAAAAAATTAACAAAAACTGATTATACATCTTCTAGAATGCAAAATTAATGTTTTTCTTTAAAGAAATTTGACAATTTAAACTTCTTTTTTTACATTTTTCCGAATTAAGAAACAGAGAATTCGAAATTAGAGAGCTACGGGTCGAGATTCTTTATTGCTGAATAAATCGATCACACCGGCCGGAACAAACAGTAAGAGCAGAGGATTCGCCGGCGGTAACGGCGGAATCTCAGCTCTACACAATGGACACTTGGACATTTTACTGAGCCATGTATCTATGCAATCCGCGTGGAAGCAGTGACGACAAATCGTCAATCGCCTCATCTTCTCTCCTTCCTCTGCCTCTTGTAGACACACGGCACAGTACGGCGTAGACGAGTGATCGTTCGCCGCCATTCTCCACCGGCGGAACGTGAATGTGCGGTGGCGACGCCAGGGACGCGTGACGAGGAAAGTAGCGAATCTTAAGAAGAGACGTAGAGAGAAGACAGAGACGGAGGCAACCAAAATAGAAACGGTGATAAATTCGCAAAATCTAAACACAGATTGAGCCAACATCATCCAACAAAAAGTATAAGTAAGTCTTTATGATAGGAGAACGAACACGAGACCTTTTCTGTGGTGTGTGTTAGTATATATCTTTTGTAAGCTGGAAGAGATGGACGGCCGTGATTTAATATGGTGATGTCTAGAAAAATGTCGACGGTAGTCAACGGAGTTTGTTAATAATGTTGACCTCTAACGTACTTGCAAAGCCAATTTATTACAACTGGTTTTCGAGCAGACGCGTGATCATATAATACTTGCAAGTCTTTGTAATATCAATCGACTTGTAACCAGGCAACTTCGTGGACTCCGAAACTTGATTAATAAGTCAAGCCTAACAAGTTCTTTGCTAAAAAATGGTTATTACGACGAAAGTTTGGCTATATCATAATGAGAATAGGTAAAAGTACACATAAGCACAAATCTGCAAAACTAGTTACGTATACGACAAGGCAAGTTGACTAGGAAGTCTCTGTTTTGTATTGTTTGGTGATTCCTAGTCCTTGATGCCGACAAAGACAAAGACAAACCAAACAATAATGCACAAAATATCTACAAGGACTAGACAGAGAACTGTATGTTTGGATGATCACGCGCTCCACCTTCTCAAGTTTCAGATGCAAATAAAACTTTGACGGTCTCGAAAACCTCTTCGCTGGGTTTTGCAGCATTGATCTGGAGGCATCAGAAACAAGAATCAAGAACAACATGTGATAGTAATGATCATGGAGATGGAGGCGTACTGGAGAACCAAATCCTAACCTTTCGAAGTTTCCCTATAGATTCGTAGTAGCTTATAACAGGGAGGGTAGATTCTACAAACACTTTAAATCGCTTCTTTATCGTCTCAACATTATCATCTTCTCTTCCCTTCATAACCAAAAAAACAACTGATAAAAAAGAAACGGACCAAACTAGATTTCAGTTTAAGATACCAACCTGGTTCCTGTTCATAATGCGTCTTTCTAGTTCTTCTTCAGGACAATCAAAGAACAGAACAAAAGCAGGCTCAATTTTAGCCTGTCAAGATCCAGAGAGTATTTGAAAACGAGACAAGTAGACAGACTCTCATAGGCCTCATCGAAAACGAGAAGACAGTTGACATGGAAATTGAAGAGATAGAGCATGACCCTTACAACATTTTCGAATACTATTCGATTTTCTTCATTGCGAGGAAAACCATCAATGAGGAACTTATCATTACCACTTTCCTCCATAGCTTTACACAAAAGTTTTACTGTGATCTCAGACGGCACAATTCTCCCTTCTGCAATCATACTTTGGATCATGGCTCTGAAAAAATCCACAAAAAGAAAGTGGAAACTTCACCAAGTGTTGGGTTTTCATTATACAAAATCATCATAAGCCTAAGCAAGAACAAGTTTCCATTCACACAAAAAGATTCAGCAATTAGTTTGAGACATGAGATTCAGTGAAGCAGACCTTACCCAAATTCAGAAGCAGACCTAATTTCTGCTCTGAGAAGATCACCGGCACTCAAATGGGTATAGCTTAAGTGCTTGACAACATTAGCACACTGAGTACCTTTTCCACTTCCAGGACCACCTGGATTCAATAAACACCACAAATTCAACCTTCAAGCATGATTGAAAAGAGTAAAGCATGATTACACAAGATTGGAATTACTATTACCCAACACAAAAACCACCGTTGATTTCTTCCACCTAGGGATTTCATGTTCGTCCTGTTACCAAATAATATCGTCGAATTTAGGGCAAAATCCAAATTTTACTAATTACAGTAAAAATTAAATTGGTTACACAGGTGAAAACGATACCTCAACCGAAGCATCACCAGGAGTTTCCATGATCAAGGCGATGTGATGGTGAATCACGCAAGTGTTTGACAAGTCCAGACGAAGATCGAAAATAAGGAAGACGAACGGCGTGTAGTCTGCTAACGGTGGCAACGGGTATGATTAAATGGCGCGCAGTCAACTACTATTTCCAAAGAGAGACAACACAGCGTTTTCGGTAGCATTCATTAATATAAAACGTCCAGTGGTCCCGACGGGTCCAATGAAACAGCACGCAGTCTGCGTCCGCTCTAAAGTAAACGCCATGCCGTTTTTAAAAAGCAATGAAATAGTTTATTACAAAACGTCCCAACAGGGTATCATTCATACACATACGAAGACATGGCAGACTAACAATATTACAAGCCAACGAGCGTTATCAACACACGAATTTATAGTTCTCTACTCATGAAAACCATATCACCAGAAACACACACTTCTGGCTTTATCATCGTACCCAAGCAACAGCATCAATCTCATCTCTCGCTTTCTTATATAACTCGAGCCTCTTCGCGCATTCGAGTCTCCTACCCATCAATGCCGGATCTTCATCTAGTAACTGTCCCAACTGTTTCCCCTGTGAAGTTCCCCAACCAAATATAAGATTTGACGCGCATACTAAATGAAAGATTTGAGACATTTTATTTTTAAGTTCAGTGTTCAGTTTACCTCTCTCTTACTGATCTGTGAGTAGAAGTAATTGAGCAACGCGAGCTTGGCTTGTCTAACCTGACAGTAAACACAAGCTTTCGGGATGGTGTTACGAAGTGTGTCCGAAACCATGTTGACATACGCAGATACATTTGATGCTATCCTTCTGAAATGTCCGTCTCCATACTGGTCTAATGTTGAAGGCGAAGGAGAAGCGGTTTGGCTTTTGTTGTTGCTCACTGGTCTTTCCATTTCTTGAGGAAGTTTCCGGAAGAAGTCAGCTGTTAGATATGCAGATTCCATCTCAACAAGTCGAACAACCGACTTCTTGCTTTCTTCCCTGAATTTCTCCAAAGAGCTGTTGGCTGCTGCAGCGAGCTCGACTTGCAGCGAAGGGAAACGCTTTAGCTCCTGCATTTTTTTGCCACCAGGAAGATCCATCAAAACACTTGTACTACATTTTACCAGTCATAAGAAAATCAATAGTTTGCAGAAAAAATCTCACCTCAGTTTCTGATATTGATTTCCTCACAAGCTCTTTCAAGACAAAGTGAACCTGTTGCATATGCGCCAAACTCATTACGGTCTTTCTATATATGAAAGTGAAGCGAAGAGACACTGAAGAAGAACTTACAGCGTCTACAGAAGCTTCGGCTGGACCTCTAAAGTAACCTAGCGCCCCTTCGATTAGACGGCGATAACCCTGTTCTGGTGCAATCAAGTGAGGTTGATAGCCATCCGCCTCAGACACAATTCTCTTGACGCTTTGTAATGAAAGATGGCGATCAAAAGGAAGCTTTTTAAGTGCAGCTGGAAGTTGGTTGTCGAACACTCCATAGATACGGTCACCTCCAGGACGCCTAAAAATATAAACATTAAATTAGTAAGGATCAATAACTTAAAGCCACCATTAAAAGATTCCCACAGGAACATCAGTAGTGATGTTTACCCGCCGTCCAAATGTTCCTTGAATATCTTATCGAATGCACGGCACATCTCCAATATAGTGTAGAGTTGAGCCTGAGAATGAGACCAACATATTTAGCCCACATCCAAAAAAAAGGGGAAAATCCTCATAGAAGATCAATAGTTTTATAGAGAGAAACTCACCCCAGCATCAACGGCGACAGGCCTACCCATTCGGTCTAACTCTCTTTCAAGTTCCTCGATGCTTTTGTTTATCAGTGATAGAATACTTGGAATGCGAGTCCTAATAACAGACTCCAAGTGCTGCAAAGGCAAAGACCATAGTTGGCAACTAAGAACCAATAAACAAAACAGCATGGAAAAATCTTATGTGGTTCAAGATTTGATTGAACACCTTTGAGAGAAGCTTTGCCAGATATTCTGAACCCATTTTGCTGGCTAAGTGACCATAGTCAGGACTGGTATCGAAATATTCTCGCTCTTTCCGTCTCGCAAGCATCATATCGACATTCTTATTGATATCTGCTTGTGAACGGTTCACTATCCCAACCCAAGGATGTTGCAGCCTGTATGATCTTCCTTCAAGAACCTGGTCAAGGCAAGCAATTCTGTATGTTAGATCAAATATTCTAAATAAAAAAAGGTAAGAACAGGAAGGCACGCTGTAGAATTGGTTACTTTTATCATCCCTAGATTAGCTTGCCAAACATAATACCAGTCATGTATAATCATTAGAGTAGACCGTGAGAGATGAACAAAAAGAGATGAAGAGGTGCTTACTTCTAATGCATTAGTTCCTTTGTCCATCAAGTCTAACTTGGTAAGAACACCAAATGTTCTCTCACCTGACACAACCAAAAACGTATTTCATCATCAAAAGACATTACTTCCTGCCAAATCTATCATTCATTTGCAACATAATATAGCACACAGACCTGTTGGATCGACATCTTTCGCGAGCTTGATTGCATCGGAGGTAGCGATGTCTTGGTTGGCAGGAGATATAGCCAATATGATACAATTGGGCTGGGAACAAACAAAACCAACCAATATAACTAGAAGATGCATCTTAAGAATTATAAAAAGAAAGCGTAAAATTTTAACCAAAAGCAAACAGAGCCTGGGCATATATAGCTTAACAGTCTCACCAGACAAAATTTGGTAATATCCAAAACCAGCAATTCTCACCTTATCAACATATGTGCGAACCATGGCTTCGATATCCTCAACGATGGTTTCCGGCTGTCCCTCTGAAAAACAAAGACGATATCAATAAGCTTTATACAGCCATATCAAATAATAAAGAAATGGAAACCAAACCGAAGAGGTAAAAAAGATCATACCAATAGCAACCTTAGTCAAACCGGGTAGATCAACGAGGGTCAGATTCACAACTGTTTCGATAGAACACAACATAAAATGGAGCAAGCAAGCAATGTTAGTTCCAAAAAAAAAGTTTAATACGGGAAGTAAAATCCACAGACTGTGATTAAAGCCGACCATGTGGAGAGAAGATACTGAGGTGAATAGGAACTGGAGATATCTGTTTGCTCTTCCCTGTGATTCTATCAGTCTCATCCTCAATCTCCTTGCGAACCAAACCTGCGACAACAAAAAAAATTCAAGCAAAATTCAAACCTCAATCAACCAAGAAAACAGGAAAGAAGCAGAACAAACATACATTCAATATATAGACAAAAATGTTAAGGTACATACCGAAATCTCTGAATTGCCTCTTGGGAAGATGAAGGAACTCTGCATACTCCTCTGTTCCATCATCTGTCTTATGAAGCTGCAACACCAAAGGCCGTCTCGTAACGATACCTGCAGAGACAATACTTGTTGCTTAAAGTCAGAGATCCTTGCCTAATTTACAAAGACATGAGAAAAATTGGAAGAAAGGTTTAAAATTTACAAACCAGATCCTCTAGGAAGAAAATCTCTACCAACTATGCTCTCAAGAACCGAAGATTTCCCAGAACTCTGCATAAAAAGCAAGTTGAAGAGTCAACAGAGGAAAACAGAGAAAACCTAGGAAGAAGTCAAAGCTAATTGAACCGGAGAAATCACCTGACCACCGACGACGGCGACGGTTGGAAGAGCTTCCCAAAGAGAATTGAAAGCGTCATTTCCAGTTCCACCACCATAGTCACCAAGCACGGTACATGCTCTCTGTATCCTATTAACTAACCCAATCAAACTCTCCATAGTTGTCATCTTTCTTCTCCTCTCCTTCAGTTTCAGATGAGAATTCTAAGTTCCAAAGACGAAAATTCAGTTCAGAGAATAGAAGAAAGCTGCTTGAAAATTCGCCAACAGACCAAAGACTTCAAGAGCTGACTTGAGAGACGAAGAAGATATTTAGGGGCAAAATAGGAAAATGAATTTAGAGAATAAAATGTCTCTCTATGGTTCTAGAATATTTGATTTGTGTGCCTGTTTGGTTCGGTCGGTTACATATAGCTTAGTCGGAGTAATCTCGCTTTGGTTCGATTCGGTTCGGTACTGTATGGTTCGTACTTTTTCAAACGGCTAAAATCTAAAATAATGAAGATAAGATTGTGTGCCTTTTAATTTGACCCTTTTGTAAAGCGTTTGAATTTTCGAATTTTGAAACTCCACGTTGACCCCACACAAATATAGAATCTGTCGGGAAGCCATCACCATTTTTGGAAGGCCCAATAAACAAAAAAGAAACGACTCCTTATTAAATAACTGAAATAACCAAATTTCAACTCTGTTTTTTTTTTTTTAATTTGGATTAAAAATAATATTTAAAATATTCATTTTTTTTTTGAATTTAAAAATTCACAATAATTAAAAATCTCCAGTTTTTTAAACCGTATTTTTAGAAAATAAAAAGATATAAAATTTAAATTCAGTTAACATTGTACTCTGTTTTTTTTTTGTTTTTTTTTTATTTGGATTACAAAAATTTTAGTATATGTTGCTTTAGTTGCAGTATTTAAAATATTCAAATTTTTTTTGAATTTAAAAATTCACAATAAGTAAAAAACTCTAATTTTTTAAACCGTATTTTTAGAAAATAGAAATATATAAAATTTAAATTCAGTAAACAAAAAACCAAAACCCTCCTAGCAAACAACTTCCGATCGTCTTTTCTTCAAATCAAAGCTTTATATCAATTCAAAAACAGTATTATAATTCCCCGAAAAAAAAGTAGCTGCATCTGCAAGAAGAACAAAAACAACAAGTCAATAACTGTTATGAATTTAATAAAGGACACCTTACCAAAAGAAACTTATTTTCGCTCGACGACTCAATGACCTCCAACTTGCGGTGATAGAAATTTCTGTCTTTGTGGACTATTGCAGCATCATCTAACCAAATAAAGTGCGAGGATAAAAACTATATGAAAGTTCATAACATATTTATTAGATATGTTAAAATCAACGATTCATTCATCCTCTCGGTTCGGTAAAACATGAAAAACCAACAATAGAAATTAGGTTAATGTATTGTTCAAAAGTATATATTATATTGATAATGAGTTTACTTATATGTACAATACATGTTCAATCTCAAATTGTCATGAGATTAGACAATTAGCTAGAATGGTGAACTTGAATGTTTCTTTTAACATTCACAATTGTTTTTGTTATACTTATCATATGTCCTATACTCTTATATGTTAGCTCATACATTACTTATATATGAGATAATGGAACATCATGATAAACTAAAAAATAAGATTTTGTGAATGTTAAAGGAGAATTCAACATTACTACTCTAGCTAATTGTCTAATCTTGGGATGAATTGAGATTGTACAAGTAAGACTCATTATCAATATAATCTATACTTTCAAACAATATAGTAAACTAATTTCTATTATCAATATGATGATAAATTAGAACATGTAACATTTTAAAATATTTGAATGGATTTTAAACTCTAAAACTACAAGAACTAAAACTGAACTAAAATATTTGAGATATTCAAAAAAATAATTATAACGTAAAAATATAATATTATTATGACCATTCATAAAACAGTTAAAAAATTAAATTCTTGTTAACAAAATAATAAAAACAATAAATTTTGTTAATAAATTTTGAGAATTCATTTTTTTATTTTGCTTAGAGCTTCATAAATATCCGGACCGGCACTGCAATTGAAAAATCTCGAGTAAACCTTATATGAACGTCCAGATAATTTGATAAAATGGAATTTTATTTTACCTTTTACCAAAAAAAAAAAAAATGGAATTTTGAAGTTTCACGTGAACCCCCACACAATAATATAGAATCCGTAAGGCCCGATACATAAGGAAGAATTTGAAAAGGCTTTGAAAGCCCAATAAGTGAAGTTAGGCCCAGAAAGAGGGGTAGGAGGTCACGTGGCAAGCGGTTGAAGAAACGGACGAACATATTCGTGTGGGATGTGGAAAACGACGATGGCTCGTTTTCACCTAATACTTGTCGGCTTCTACCATCCATCGTCACATGCTTTCCTTTTAGGTTTTTATTTAATTATTCTCTTTTTATATATACATTGGATATATTTTATATCATTAAAATGTGTTGTTTTTATTTTTAAGTCAGTGGCTGAGCTAATCACTACACATTCCATTTACATCCAATGGTATTTATTGGTCCGAAACGAAATAAAGCAAGGTCAACTATAAGTAGATTTTTTCTTATGCGAGAAGGAGATAAAAACACTATAATGGCTTTAGTTCAAATAATTATAAA